>VMDO01011862.1:0-64788 GCA_007922755.1 Pedetes capensis | reverse complement strand
AGTATTAGTTGTCATAGTCAGGTAGAACTTCATTCATTTTTCTATAGAATGAGAGTAAAATATAGGTTAATCATATCATCTACATCCCTTTTAAACTCTGAAATATAGGAATGACATTTATATGAATTATATGTCCAAGGAGAAAATGAAATGACTATTTGCTATTGCTTTTAACATAAGGTTATTTTCTAATACATATACAAGCCATTAAAGAATATTCATAAAGATGAGACTAACTCAATAAATTATAATTAAATAACTCAATTACAATCATGTTGAGTCAAAAAAGTTCCCATAATACATTGGAATTAAAGTAAAAGAAATGAACTCCCATAGTATTGGATACTGCAAGAATCAATAGGCATTTTCAAAAACTTTAGCACAATATTGGCATGCTTTAAACTTTTAGTTATATGAGGAGATTGGCATATGTTTGTCTTTCCCTGAATCACACCAAATATAAAATACTCCATCTGTATAATCCTATAAAGCTGAAACTTGTAAATCCAGAGAGTTTGCAATTGTTTGAGTCAAAAATAACTTTTAAATGGCTCGGAAGTGAATGATTTAACACTGACTTAGACTTAAGAGCTGCTTAACCAGACTCAGAGCTTGTGCAGTGCTGGACAGTACAGTTTTGAAGGCTCATAGAAAATGTAGAGGACTCAAGGATGATTAAAGGATTGAGAAATAATTCTTATAAGAGGAAGTTAGAGGAACAGGGTTATACTGTAAAAATCATGAGAAAAAGAAAACCTAGTCATTCTTTTCCAGATTTAATCTTTCTAATCTTATCCCAAAACAATGAGCCATTGGAAACACTATGAGAGTCTCTATGCACTGGATAAGACTCGACAGCACCTAACAACAACAACAATAATAACAACTTTATAGAAACCAAGGAAATAGATTGATACTTTATCAAATAGAGGCATCTGTACTGTGATGTCCAAGAAGCATATTAGACTGTAAACAGAGAATCAGAGAAGGTAGGTTTAGAATCATTTTTCAGTAAGTTTCCTTTATAGGTGCTAAACTGTAAACAACTTCTTCAAAAAACAAGTTCAATCCAACACCACACCAGTGCTCAGTGGAAAAATATATTTGGACAGTCTCATAACAATTCCCTTCTTGTTGTTTGTGTTAGATGCCTTTGAATTGGGTCTGACTCAGAGCAACCCAATGTACAAGAGAATGAAACACTCCCCAATTCTGTGCCATACACAGATCATTTTTATGTTTAAGCTCATTTTTGCAGCCACTGTGTCAATCCATCTACTTGAGGGTCTTCCTTTTTGTCATTGACCTGCCAATATCCCAAACATGATGTCCTTCTCCAGGGATTGGTCCCTCCTGACAACATGTCCAAAATACATCAGACACATTTTAGTCATCCTTGCTTCCAAGGAGCAAACATTCTGGTTGCAATTCTTGTAGGACAGATCTGTTAGTTCTTTTGACAGTCCATGGTATATTCAAGATTCATCTCCAGTACCATAACTCAAAAGCATCAGTTCTTCTCCTGTCTCCCTTATTCAATATCTAGCTTTGACAACTGCATGATGTAACTAAAAATACTATGGCATGGGATAGGAGCACCTTCGTCTTCAGTGTGACATCTTTACTTTTCAACTCTTTAAGGAGGTTTTTTGCAACAACTTTCCCAGTACAATGCAAATTTCTTTGACTGCTTATTCCATGGATGTTGATCATGGATGTTGACCAAGTAAAGCAAAATCTTGTACAACCTCAATCTTTTCTCCATTTATTATGAAGCTGCATACTGACCAAGACATAAGGATTTTTGTTTTGCTGATGTTGAGGCACAATCCATACCAAAGGCTGTGTTCTTCGATCTTTACCAGTAAATGTTTCAAATCAGCTTCATTTTCAGCAACCAGAGTTGTATCATCTGCATAACACAGGTTATTAATGAATCTTCCTCCAATCATGATGCACCATTCTTCTTCATAAATTCCAGCTTCTCAGATTAGTTGCTCAGCATAGAGATTAAAGAAGTACAATGAAAGGATACAGCCCAAATGCACACCTTTCTTGAATTTAACCTGGGCATTGTTTCCTTGTTCTTTTCAAATGACTGCCTCCTGGTCCATGTACAGGCTCCTCATGAGTATGGTGAAGTCCTCTGGTATTCCCATTCTTTGCAATGTTATCTATAATTTGTTATGAACTACACAGTCAAGTGCCTTTGCATAGTCAATAAAACATAGATAGACATCTTTCTGATATTCTCTGCTTTGGGCTAATATCCATCTGACATCAGCAATGATGTCCCTTGTTCCACATCCTCTTCTGACTCTGACTTGATTTTCCAGCAGTTCCTTGTCTATATATGTTGCAATTGCTTTGACTGATCTTTAGTAAAGTTTTACTTGTATGTGATATTAATGATACCATTTGATAATTTTCATATTCCATTGGGTTCCATTTCTTGGGAATAGGCATAAATATGGATCTCTTCCAGTCAATTGGCCAGGTAGCTGTTTTCCAAATTTCTTGGCATAAACAAGTGAGCACCTTCAGTGCTGCCTCTGTTGGTTGAAACATCTCAGTTGTTAGTCCATGAATTCTTTAAGCCTTGTGTTTTGTCTATTCCTCCAAGGCAGCTTCCACTTTGTCCTTCATTACCGTTGGTTCCTGATCATATGCAACCTCTTGAAATGGTTGGTTATCCACCAAATCTTTTCCTTTGATATGTCTTAAATCACACTCCACACAGTCATCAAACGTGATATTCTTAACATGCAAAAAAAGTTATTCTCTTGTCCCATTATCTTCTTAAATGGACATGTGATCATATTTCTCTTATTAATTTTTCTTGTGATGAAACATAAAAATCTTTGCCTTAACCATTTTAAAATGTACAATTCAGTAGAATTTAATATTCACAATCTTGTTTAGCAATCCTCTCTACCTAGTTGCAGAAGACTTTTATTACCACAAAAAAAAATTTATCCACTAAGCAATAATTTTCCATTTGTCCCTCCCCACCCAACCTCTATCAACCACTAATGTGCTTTGGATGTACCTGTTCTGGATATTTCATTTAAATAGAATCATATGATATGTGGCCTTTTGTTTTTAGATTCTTTCACACAGAATAATATTTTTAAGGTTAATCCATGTAGTAGGATGTGGAGTACTTTTTATAAATAATGATATTCCATTGGTATGTTTGTACCACAACATGTTCATCCATTCATCAGTTAATGAATATTTTAGCTTCCACATTTTGGCTATTGTGAATAGTGCTTCTATGAATATCTAGATATAAGTTTTTGGGTAAACACTTGTGTTCCACTCTTTCAAGTGTATAACTAGAAGTTGAGTTGCTTGGTCATATGATAATTCTACATTTCATTTATGAAGGAACTATTTTCTATAGCAGCTACACCATTTGATTTTTGCATCAGCAACATAAAGGTTACAATATCTCTACATCTTTGTCAAAAATTTTTATTTTTTGAATTATTATGATCATACTAGTGGGTGTCAGGTGATATATCATTTTAATTTTGGTTCTAATTTCCCTAATAATCATTGATATTGAGTATTTTTCATGTGTGTGTTGACTATTTGTATACTTTCTTTGGAAAAGTGTTCATTGAATTTCTTTGCCCACTTATTGAGTTTTCTTTTCATTGGTGATTTGTAAATATTCTTTATATGTTATGGTTAGTAGATCCAGATATAGGACTTGCAAATATTTTCTACCAATCTCTAGGTTGTGTTTAACTCTCTGGATAATGTCCTTTGATATGAAAAGGTTTTTAATTTTGATGAAGTCTAATTTATCTATTTTCTTTAGTTGTTTATGTTTTCAGTATCATATCTAGGCAACCATTGAAAATTCACAGTCATGAAGATTTACCTTTGTTTTCTTCTAAAGCTTTTATAGTTTTAACTCTTATTTTTAGGTGTTTGATCCAATTTGAGTGGCTTTTTGTTTATAATGTGAGATAACAGTCCAACACATACTTTTCCATATAGAAAGTTGTTCTAACATCTTTTATTGAAAAGACTGTCATTTCCCCAAAGAATGGTCCTGTTAACTTTGTCAAATATCAATGGCCAGAAATGTTTGTTTTATTTGTAGTTGTTTTCTCAAGTCTATTTCATTGATTTACATATTTATCCTTATGCTGATGTCACACAGTTTTGATTATTGTAATGGTGTGTTTATTTTTAAAATTGGAAAGTGAGATTCCTCAATTTGTTATTCTTTTCAGTACTGCTTGGCTATTCAGGTTACCTCAAAATCTTATGTTAATTTTAGGATCAGTTTTCCACTTATGTATAAAAGACCATTGGCTTTTGGCAAAGATTTCATTGATTCTATAAATAGTTGGTGGAATCATACCATTTTAACAATATTAAGTCTTCCAATCCAAGAAGATGAACAGCCTTTCATTCAGTCAAGTCTTTTAAAATTTCTTATGGTGACATTTTTATAGATTTCAGTGTGTAAGTGTCATACCTTCTTTGGTAAACTTAATTTCTGAGTACTTGTTCTTTGTGATGTTATTAATAATGGGATTGTCTTCCATATTGCTTTTCATAGATTATTTATGGAACCTAGAATTATAACTGGTATTTGTGTTTATCCAGAGGTTTTTTAAATTTATTTCTCTAATGGTTGTATTATGGATTCCTTGGGGTTTTACATATTAAAGATTATTTTATCTGAGAATAGAGGTAGTTTTATTTCTTTTGTTCCAATTTGGATGCCACTTATTTTTTTATTTATTTGCCTAATTGCTTGTCCTAGAATTTCCAGTACAATATCAAATAGAAGTGCAAAAGTGGGATCTTTCTTAGTCTTGATCCTAAAAGGAAAATATTTGGTCTTTTTCACTTAAGAATCATGTTAAATATGGGCTTTTCATAAATACCTTTTATATTGTTGAACAATTTTATTTTATTTCTAGTACGTTGATTGATATTATGAAATGCTGTTGGATTTTGCCAAGTACTTATTCTGTATTTATTTAGATGATTATACAGGTTTTTTCTTTTTCTTTTGTTTTCTTAAACTTGCATTTCTTACAGTGATATATTACATTGTTTTTTGTATTTTGAAGCACTGTTACATTCCTTGCCTTCAGCCGTACCACTGTGGCATCTGATCCCATCAGATTTTGGAAGCTAAGTAGGGTTTGGCCTGGTTAGTACTTGGATGGGAGACCGCCTGAGAACACCAGGTGCTGTAGGCTTGGGAGAAAGACCCAGCAACACATTCCCCCCAAAATTCAGCCATTGAAAACCCTATGAATAACAGAGAAGCACTAACAATAGTGTTTTACCTATTGTATATAGGGTCATTATGAGCCAGACACTGACTCAATGGCACCTAACAACAACATTGCATTCCTTGGATGAATCCACGCTGGTTCATGGTTTAGTTCTCCCTTTAACATAGTGCATAATACTTTTAATTTTGTCAGTATATTATCCCCCCAAATTTTTTATCTATGATCATTAGGATTATTGGTTAGTTTTCTTGTGATGTTTTTGCCTTTTTATCAGGTTGACCTCATACAATGAATTAGAAAGTATTCTTTCCTCTAGTTTTTGAAAGAGTTTGAGAAAGACTGCAGTGTATTCTTTAAAAATTAATTTTCTGGGGGATAATTAACCAGAAAAGTGACCTCTATTTCACGTTTTAATTTTCAGTTTTGCAAACATTTAAAATTTAAGCACTTTATTATGTATTTATACATTTTTTGAGTATCTGTTGAAATCAGTTTTCCATTTTCTATTTTTAATTGTTTTGCTACCTTTTCATTACTGGGTTGTAGGAATTATTAATACATCTCAAATATCAGTCAGACATATTTCTAAATAGTATTTCACAATATCCATGTTGCTTACTCAGTTTTCTCCTTCTTTTGAAGAGATTTCCTATATTGACAAAGATTAATTTATCAATTTTTAGAGTTATTATATAACGTATTCTAAAAAGCTAGAATTTCTTTACATTCTTTAGATTTAAGACCTTTGTTGGACATATGAATCACAAATGATTTATGTCATATTGGTCTTCCTTTCTACTCTTTAAATGGTGTTTTTTGATATGAGTTCTTAATTAATGTTTAGTTATTTCCATTTGAAAAATCTTTGCCTATCTCCTAGTGATGAAAGTTTTCTCCTGTATCTTATTCTCAAAGCCTTATCATTGATCTCCTACATTTAGCACTTTTCCATTTCTAATTATTCAATTAAACACATATATACAATTGGTTTAATATCATTGTTTTTTTTATTGGAAATTTTTAATGTACACCTTAATGTGATTCATTTTGACATACTTTTCATTGTGACATTTCCATATATGCATTTTGATGAACATTATTCATATAGGTTACCCCTTACCATCCCCTATGCTTCCCCTTCTTCCCCCCTCCTCATCTAAGTCTTCTCTAACTTTTGGTAATATTTTTCTATATGTCCTTGGGTTCCAGTTCTGTTTAAGATAGAAACTTTTCCTGTAGTGGTCTTGTTTTTATCTTGTTAGAACAATTACATGCATTTTCTAGACCATTTAAATTGACACCATTCTTATCTTTTTTTTCCTCCCTTTTAATTTGATCCGACCTTTGAATAGGATTTTTCCTTCTTATAATATTGAATCAGCTCCCACATATGAGTGAGAACATGTGGTGTTATTGTTGTTGTTAGGTGCCACTGAGTCGTTATCTGACTCGTAGCGACCCTACATACAACAGGTGAAATGCTATTATCAGTGCTTCTCTGCTGTTCATTGGGTTTTCAATGGCGGATTGATTTTGGGAGTGGGTTGCTGGGTCTGTCTCCCAAGTCTACAGCACCTGGTGTTCCCAGGAGTTCTCCCATCCAAGTACTGACTAGGCCTGACCCTGCTTAGCTTCCGAGATCTGACAGGATCGGATGCCACAAGGCTAGGGCTGCAGGCATTCAGTATCATTAGTTGAAAATAAATCCTTCCCCCAATGAATTGTAGATCTGGCTATACACAAATGGGAGTATTTCTGAACTCTACATTCAGTTCCACTGGATTATTTGCTATGATTACTGAAGTTCTATAAGTCTCATCTAGTAGGGTAAGACTTTCAAATCTATTAAACTTCTTTTAGAAAATCAGTTCTATATAAAGTTTTCATCAACTGTCAATTAATTTGGTATTTATTTGAATCTGTAATATATTAACACTATTATTAAATCAATTTCCTAAAGATTTTCACTTGAATATAGTGAAGACTACATCCTAAGATTGACAGGACTATTTTCCAAACAAACAAACAAAAATGAAGCCTAGCTTTGAATCAGTCCATTAATAGATTGAGATAAATAGCACCTGTTCCATCTGTCCATAAATTGAAATGGTAAATCCACTGTGGATTGATTTTCTGCATTTATTATAGTAAATGAACATCATTCTAAAATGAAAGAAAAACTGGTGAGAGTGCTTCATGCCAGTAATCCCACCTCCTTAGGAGGCTGAGCAGGAAGATTATATATTTGAGGCCTGTTTGGGCTATGTAGTGGGTTCAAGGCATCCTAGACAACTTAGTGAAACCCTCTCTCTCAAAAAAAAAAAAAAAAAAGAAAGAAAAGAGCTGAGGTGTAGGTCAGTGGTAGAATGCTTGCCTAGCATACATGAGGCCCTGGGTTTAATCCTCAGTATTGAAAAGAAAAAATCTAATGTACATGAATTGGAAAACCTGATGAAGAGAGAATGAAAGGAAAATAGCAATACATAATATATGAAGAGATAATAAATATAGTACTTATATTGCTTTAAATAGAATTTGGGCAAAAGTTTTTTGGAAAACATTTTACATAAAAGGAAACAAATATCCAATGAACATGATATTATTCTCAGATTTCTCAGAGGACAGAAGAATATAAATTAAAAACTCAAAAATATATCATCAACACTGCGAAATAAGTTTAAATCATTAATATTTGTTATGATTTCTTTTCTCATGCCAAGTAAATATACATATCAATGCCTCATCTAGTGTTAGTTTGTCATGAAAAAGATTCTTCAATTATAAAAAGTTCAGATCTCCAAAATCTGGCTCCCTCTGTGGGGTGTACCCAAGAGAAGCTTGTGCATATGTGGAACAAGTGATGTGTGAGAACATTCACAGCAGTGTTGCATGTAATAAAAGAAAATCAAAATTAATGCCAACATCTAAAGACAGAAGGAGTGAAAAATGATACATTCATATAATCAAATACAATATATAGTGATATAAGTAAACTTTAGCTGCATAAATAAATCTTAAAACATACTCTTAAACTAAGAAAATAGGTTGCAGAAATATATATTGTAGCATGATTCTATTTACAAAAGCTTCAAAAACAGGTACAATTAGAATTGATATTTTTAAGTGTGTGTGTGTGTGTGTGTGTGTGTGTGTGTGTGTGTGTTAAAAATGAAGGATAGAAAAAACCATGGTAAACACAAAATTCAGGATAAAGGTTCACTCGGCATTGTAGGTAGGGAGAAATAGCATATGGGAAGAAAAATAGGTGATGACAAGGGTAATATTTACTACTTGATTTCTGAAGATGGAAAGTGGATATACAGGGGCTTTGTTATTAACCTTTAAACCATTCACACTGTTTCATCATAAAATTTTCTAAGAGTTCTCAGGTCCAGTGTTAAAACTCAGTCACCTATTCATTAAGGAGAGTGACTGGCAAGATAGTGTTCCAGCTGCAAGGATTTCCCTTGGTGATGATAAGATAATGATATTAAGTAATGTTACTCAAGTTATTCCTATATAGTAAATCTTTTAAGTTACTAAGTATTTATACAGTCTATTAGAGTAGGTCTGACAGTCCTTGAAACAGTCACAGTTAATTCTTGGTTTTTTTATTAGAAATTTTTAATGTACATCTTAATGTGTTTCATTTTGACATGCTTTTCATTGTGACATTTCCATATATGCATTTTGATAAACATTATTCATATAGTTGTTTGCTGTTGTTGTTGTTAGGTGCCCTCAAGTCAGTATCCAACTATAGCTACCCTACTTAAACCAGGAAAAACAGTATTGTTACTGCTTCCCTGCTATTTATAGGGCTTTCAATTGCAGATTAATTTTTGGGAGTGGGTTGCAGGGTCCTTCTCCCAAAGTTAATTCTTAGTGTATCTTAAATATATACTAACCTTGTCAAGTCTTTTGGAGTTAAGATGTGAAAGGTGGAAGTTACCAGCTGTGTAATCTTCAAAATGTTACTTAACATTTCTGTGTTTCAGATTTTGCAACAAAGTTTATTATTTTTCCATTGATCACCTGATACCAAATCTGCCCCTCTAGCTCTGCTTAGGATAGACATGGAGCCACCCATACAGGACAAACATGGTCTAGAAGATGCTATTATCTTTGCACGCACAACAGACTCCAAACACATGGAGTGGACACATGCTCCGAGACCAAGAGACCAATTACTCAGGCCCCCATCCTACCTGTGTAGTAAGTCTTGAATATCCCAAAGTCTTGACTATCTAAATTGAAGCATACTTAAATCCACAAAAGATTTTTATGCTGGGGAAGAAATATAAACCTGGTATCCTAATAACCTCTCTTTTTGGTTCATTATCCAAGTAATGAACTTCTTTCCTTTAAAAGCCTGTCAGGGTTTGGCTCAGGCCCAGCTTGGGTCAGAGCCTTGCCCTGACACCAGATGGGTATCGGGAGCCCTCAGGATCGGGATGGGAGCTTGGCCAGAGGTGCCAAAGAAGGACCTCGGGAGACCTTCAATATTAAAAAAGGAAAGGGAGGTTTTATTGTGTTGCTCTCACAGGGAGCTGTAACCATCAAACAGCCCTTTATAAGTGGCAGCTATAGGCCAGCCACAGGGAATGCTGCTGCCTTAATGATGTTACAACTATCAATGCTAGAGCTCTGATGGTATCTGAAAGACGCTGGAGGTCTGCTGGTCTTGACTCTCCAGCTTGCCTTCTCTACCCTCCTCCTTCCCAGGGATGAGAGGAATTGGAGGGCGCTTAGTGCCTTGCTAGTTGCCTTTGGTGCTTTAGGGCCCCTGGGCTTGACACACCGGCTTGATTGTAGTCTGCCACAGGATTGGGGAGTGCTGGATCAAGGGGATGGGGTCAGGATAGCAAGTGGAGAAAAGTGAAGGTGAAGGTGATGTCCAGGGGCCTGTTTATATAGTCTCCTGGAAAAGGGTGTGTACTGGGAGCGGCCAATCAGGGCGCATTCCCTGACAAATATCACAGTTTAGCTGGTCAGGGGCCATCTTTGATCACTGGGTGGGAGGGGGAGGAGTGAGGGAGTGAGTGACTAGAATGTTCCCCAGCGGTCACCCAGAGTTCAGTCCCTCAGGCTGGTCAGAGAGACCCTACTTAGGGGATCCTTTCTTAGGAATCCCCAATAAAAGCCCATCAATTTATGCTATTTAACTTAGTATTATGTGAACTAGGAACAAGTAGACCAGGCTACATATAAATAAGCAGTCATCACACACAATCCATTCAGCAGAAAGCCTTCCCAAAACATCCCAGGATAAATCAGACTTATGTGTATCTTCCCCAGCTTTTGTCTTAATGTGAACCATAGCACAATCAAATCTTGAAGTAGAGGCCTTGATTGTCTGCCATCCTTCTCTTCCAAATGATATTATTAAGGCATTTTAGTTTATTAGAAACACAGAGTCTCCTCCTGCTCCATGTCTGGTCTACTATGGCTTTGGATAAGTCAATTACTCTCTTTAGACCCACTTTTCACCTAAGTTGAATGAAACAGTGGAACTATGATTCTGTATATGTTCAATTAAATAGAAATCCTTCCTGGATTTCAAAGGGAATTAATATAAACTTTAATGTTGCTCTTTCTTTATTATCAAACTAGTTTTCATCAGAGTATATTCCTTGTACAATGGACTATTTGAAAAATATATCACTTGTTTTCTTTCTAAGACCTTTGGCTAACATTAGCTCAAACTACTTTTATTTTGCCCTTGAGATAGATTCACCTAAATAATATTTTCCTTGCTAACCTTAACAGCCTGACACAGTATATTACTTTTTGAGTCACTGTCCTCCTTTTCATTTCTAATATTTTCTTAGCCATATCTTTAAGGAAAGGCTTTTGTAAAGCCACATTGAATACTGCTAGCTCTTTATTTTCTTTTATTTGGAAATATTAAAGTGTTTTAGTTCAATTATGGTGCTCTAACTCTGCTGTGGAGACTTGACTCCCAACTGATATTCTTCTTACCCTTCTTTTATCCATTTTCTTCTTTCTTCTCCCTATTCTAGATTTTCTTTATTAAACACTATGGGTGTGCAGTCTAAAAATCCATTTGGTTAATTCATTTTTATCTAATTCTGAGGCAGAAAGCCTTGATGATTTTTCCTTACCAACTGGCTATAAAATCATTTGCAGTAATGCCAGGCTAAATGATCTTGAGAAAAATAAGTAGAAGAGAAATCAAAATGGATGACAATCATTATCTTTAAGGACATTTTCAGGGGGAAAAAAAACAGTGTTCATCAACTTTCTAACACTAGAATTGGATGTTTATTAATTTTAAAGAATAATATAAATTTTAATAAAAAATACTTAGAAGCATGATCAAAAGATATAGTGACTAAGTTTTTAAAAATTTATTGCCATAAAAGACACATTGCCATTAATCCCCCTTAAAAACTCCCCCTGGCTTCAAACACATTTATCACATCATTCTTCCTCTTTCTGAAGCAGTTCTGGAAGACCTCTTTGGTGAGTGTCTTGAGTTGTGCTGTCAGGGCTGCCTTGATGTCCTGAATTGATTCCAAGTGTTTACCTGTTTACCATTTATAGTCATTTTGACTTTGGGGAAGAGACAGAAGTCACATGGTGCTATGTCTAGTACATAGGTGGATGAGGACAGACTGTAATGTTTTTATTTGTCAGAAATCACTATACCAGAAGCAGTATGTGACATGGAGTGTTGTCATAATGGAGTGTGAAACTAAAGACACCCACAAAAGACTTTCAGAACTGCTGCAGAAAGTGGCAAGAACATTGGGATAAGCGTGTTTGAAGTCAGGGGTAGAGTTTTGAGGGAGATTAGTGGGAAATTGTCTTTTACTATAATAATTTTTATATTTACACATTTGCTGTATTTTTTGTTTCATACTTTGTACATGCATATTTGCCAAAAATAAATCATTCATCTCCTAGAAGGTTATAGTCTAAGAATAACATAGGAGACAGATGACTGTTTATATTTAGTGTATAAACAAGTTTTATAACATTCCAATTTCAGTGCTCATAGGTAAAGGGTCAGTATCACTATTGGTGTAAGTGGATGAAATAATAGGAGGAAATATAATCTCCCAGAAACCTGAAAAGGAAGAAAGAAAGATAAAGAAAGAGAGGAACAAACAAAGAGAAAAGCAAGGAAAGGAAAGAGAAAGGAAAATAGGAGTGGTAACAGCAATGGTAATGATAAAATATTTGAAATATTAATAGTCCTTAAGCCCTTGCTATGTGCTTGGGATGAGAACTTTATGTCCATTGCATTTTTTATCCCCACAAAACCCTACAGATATATGATACATACTTATATACATACTAAAAATGAGGACACTTAGGCTCCAAGAGGTTTCATACATTTTTCAAAGTCACATAGCCAATTAGTAGTGAAGCTGGTATTCTATATAAATTCTCACACTGGAAAACAAACAGTCGATGCTCTTTCCTGGAAAGGGGGATAAAAAAGTGAGGGTGGTGGTTGTTGTGGTGAGCAATATCTTAAAATGCAGTGACAGAAAATGCATAGATATGAAAAGTAAGATCTGAATCTCTACAAAGAATGGACAGAACTAGAAAAAATAGAAAGGCTTTTTTGCTTTGTTTTGTTTTTCAATTCTGGGTAATACTTATGAATAGTTTTTACCAGATAAGTAGTGTGTCTATTAAGGATATAAAGTTTAATTATATGTGAGAGTCTTGATTAAATGAAACCCTTTAGTATCATTGATCAACTAGGCACTATTAGCCTTTCTAGCAACATGCAGAATTTTCTTGATATCTCTGTCCTGTATCTTCTAAGGTCCACAGAAAACCTTGGCTAAGTTTGCACTTAATGAATTTCTAGTGAATAAAGTCCCTAATTCCCACTCTTGCCATGGACACAATTTTCTCTTCAGTACCCCAATCCATTTAGTTTCCACTCTCATCCTATAGCCTAAAATAGATGGCAAAAGAAGCATTAAAATAGTAAATAAATGAATTCAATGAAAAAGGAGTGAAAAAAATTATGATGAGATCTTGATCAAAGCAAAGATGTGAAGAAAAAATGAGTTAATAATTGGGGGAGGGTAGCAAAGAGGAAGCAAAACTTATAAAGTAGAAATAGTTCTGAAAATGACAAGTAATTAAAATAACCATACCATATAACCTGAGGATGAGTTAAATCTCAGCAACAAAAGGTATAGAGATTCTAGAAGGAGCTTGAAAGGGGAGACTCAAGATGATTAAACTGAGCTTTCTTTTAAATGAAGAGGAGCTTGCTGTAAAGGGCAAAGAGGCAATACACATGCCAACAGGAAAGAATGATTTTAGTAGGACCAGGGAGAAATCTTTAACACATTCCCGCAAATAGGAGAGAACATGACAATAGGAGAGAAAATAAACATTTCAGTCCTGGAGAAAACTAGTTCATATCCACAGCTAGAATATAAATTGAATCCTGATAATATTTATGAACAGACGCTACTCTAAAGTTAAGCAAAATATCCATGTGAAGCCCACTTCTTATTTTAGCTAGAAGTTTCCTGTCTCCCCCAAGAAACACTGTGATAAAAACATCTGACACTATTCGTGCTGTCTATGATTCTGGACACTGAGAGAGATTGTTGAGTATGATATGAGGTAGATGGGAAAATAAATTGGCTAAAATGATGATAAAATCAGGGTCTAGAATGGAGATTCAAAAGTTCTATTCACTAATTTATTCTAAAATAAGTGTACTTGTTTTGACATGTTCTTGGTAAACAGGACAAACATGCAGTTTTTAATAATCAGAATCTAGAAAGTGAGCTTGGTATATTTTCAGAAGAAAGATCTCTTTTAGGTGGCTATTATAATAATCCTCTCATGCAATGATGTTTACTGGACAACAAAATTATAGAGGTAATTAAATCTTTATCTCGTTTTCTCCTTTTGTGTCTTACTGACTCCTTCTGTTCCTCTCCATCAAACATAACCAATTTTAATGGAATGTCTATTATTTCCTGCCTACAACTACTTTAAAATAAGGTTTGAAGAATATTTTGTAAAATGAAAGAGTTATTTATATAGAGTTACAATTTGGGGGAAATACACATCTTTATGTTGTTGTTGTTAGGTGCCCTTGAGTTGGCTCATAGTGAACCTCATAGGGTTTTCAGTGGCTGATTGTTTTGAGATTGCTTTAGGGAGTGGACTGCCACATCCTTCTCCCGACATATTTTCATAGATATTCCTATAATGCTTAAACTCTCAGTAATGGAAACATAGCCAAACCCACCAGTATTTGTCACTCAAAGGGATAAGTTTATATTAAGGTTGTCTTCTGCCATATTTAGAATAATGTTATTAAACTTAAACATTACATAAATAGGGGAGATTTAATTAAAACCTTGAAGAAATGTGTTACTGTTAATTGAATTCTTGCTACGGTTACCTATGCACACCAATGTTAATAAAACTCCAGTTCAAAGTGGATGAGTTTGGGGAATTGAGATAGCTATTTATTTCCTTACCTGAGATGCCAAGATAATCTTCTCAGTAACATAAAGAGCCCAATTAGGAGAGTTCTCATTTGTAGTTATTGATCAAGTTTACACAAACTGCTAGGATTTCTAAGCAAAACAAACAAGAGGTTCAAAGGCCGCTAAACAAGGTCAAGCGAGTGAGAAAGGGAAATATTTCTTTGCACCGTGCAAGCCTTTCACCTGTGGAGTAGATAATGGACTTGCTGCTCTCCAAAGCAGAGCTCCGCTTCCGCCCCGGGGCTGGCTCGCCCCCCTCCCCCGCCCGCAGAGGCGCCCTGTTTGCTGTCTTTCGGTATTACCAAGCTATAAATTGCCCCAGAGCTTAGAGACAATTAGGTCACCGCGGCTCTCACCAGGGAAAAGCTTCTTACTTCCAAGCAGAACGGTTCTGCTGAGAGGAGAGGAAAAACACAGGAAACCTACGCTTCAGTCGCCACTGAGCTGGCAAGGGGTGGGAAGAAATGGAGAAGGGGGCTACCCTGAAAAGGAGAAGAAGAGGAGGAGGAAAGAAGCATCCCTAACAATGTCGCACTCGCCCCAAGTCTAGAAACTTATTGGTCGCTGCAGTGGAAACTCCCAGGGCACTCTCCACTGCCTGGCAGCCGCGCTGCTGGGTGGAGTCGCGCTCCCCGGCCCCACCTACGGGACGGAGCTTCCCCTGCATCCCTGGTCCACCGCACCCTTCCGGAGAAGTATCCAGGCACCAGGCAGGACTCAGGCTGTCCTAGCCCCGCTTCCAGCCTCCCAACCGAGCAGAATAATATCATTAGCCTCGGACACCCTAGAAGACAACCGTACTATGGCTCCGTAGGAGAACACTTATGGGAATGCTTTCACAGCCTCTCCCGGCCCTGCCTTCACAACTCCACCGGGTCAAATGGCCAAAGACAAACTTCTGCCACCTTTCCCGCTCCCACCTCTTGGGTGGGGAACCCACACACATCGAAACTCCTAGAGCGCTGTGGCAGTCTGGGCATGCTCAGTATCAGGGCAGGTTCTGATTGAAAGTAGGGGAAAAAAAAAAAAAGCTTTGTATTATGCTGCCTCCTTATCCTGTGCATATGGCTTACTGAACAGGTTGTGTGCATCCCTGAGTCTGCCCAAAGGGTTTGTGAGATGCCCTTGAGTGTGTCTCCTTGGGATCTGTTCCCTCCTTAGTTTTCCCCCCTCCCCCAACCCTCTTCAGCGCCCCTCCTCAGGTCCCTGTCCGCTGTGGGGATGGAGAGACACTAACAACTGGGATGGGCGATGTTGGCTGAGCGGATCCACCTATTATTAGTGCTCGAGGATTGGCTCCTTGGTACAGCGTACCCTGGGAGGAGCCAATCAGGCTGCTGGGGCTGGGAGATGATGGGCGGCCGCCTCCTCACTGGAGGGATTCCTGGAGAAGCTGCAGTGTGGGGATGCTCTAGACCGAGTACTGCCCCCAGTGTCTTTCCACCTCCTCTTCCTGCAGCAGCGGCAGTGGCAACTTGAGGCTGCACCCCGGGGAAGCCCCCAGGGTGGTGCTCAGCTGAGAGGGGTGCTGAGCGCCCCGGAGGGGTGTGTGTAGGGTGGGGGCAGCCAGCTGGGAACAGCTGGTGGCCCTGGAAAGCCTCCCACACACCCACACCCACACACCCCTTTTGTGTTGCAGGCTGCCCCTCTGAGAGCGGAGGCAGCTAGAGTAGCGTGCGCCTCGCACCGGGTCCTCGCCGAGAAAGAACAGAGGGGACCAAGACCCGCACCACGTCCTGGTCCTCCCACCAGGTAAGGCAGCCGGACTGGCAGCACGGCCACCTCGGGGTGCCTTTGCGCTTGAATCCATGCGAGAAAAATCTTCTCGGTGCACTTGGTTTTTGGTGGTGGGAGACCGAGGGAGGGATCCCCTGGTGGCCTATTGTGAGAAATATGAGAGCACATGTGCATCTCCTGAAAAGCACTTTGCATAGCGCTAGTGATTCAGAGCCCAGAGTTGATGCTGGGCATCCCCCATCTTATTGCTTTCTCTTCTCCCATTCTCTCTTTCGTCCTCCATCCCCAATCTCATCTCATCTCTCCTCTCTCTCTCTCTCTCTCTGTCTGTCTCTCTCTCTTTCTCTCTCTCTCTCTCTCTCTCTCTCTCTCTCTCTCTCTCTCTCTCTCTCTCTCTCTCTCTCTCTCTCTCTCTCCTTCCTTTTCCTCCCACTCTAAGCATGCACAGGGTTTCTTTCTCTTCGAGGAGAGGATCTGCTTTCTTGGAATGAAGATGGGTAGTAAAGAAAAGAGAAAGATTTCTTTCTGTTGGGATGGGGAGAGACGACACGATAGAATACAAGCCCTGTAAAAAATTAGGTACAGGAAGCAGTTAAACTGATAAAAGAATCAAGCTGAATGAGAGTCACAATCTACTCAGCTCCTGCTGTCAGAGACGGGAAGCATCAAGTTTGACTTGATCTTCTTGCAAAAGACTACATCCCTCACTTGATCCGTTCAAATGGAACAAAAATAACCCACTTTCAGTTGCTTAATTGCTGTTGCTTTTAAGTGCCGGCCATCTGACTTTTCCTGTTTCCATCTGTCCTGTGGGGCTGACAATTTGGTATTGCACATCATTTGTTACTGTCTGAACTTTGAGAGATTCTTGAGTTTAAAAACAGCAATTAAAATAGGTTATTACTTTCCTAAGGTTCTTTTATATGGCCTTTATGTTTGGAGGCAAAAAATGTTAAGTTTCAAAACATATGTGACACCAGCCTTATCAGGAGGCTTAGAATTCTACTTTGAGAAAGCTAATCTTCTAGTTAGCTCTGTGTACATGTTGATATTCACTTCTCGAATATTAACCCTTTGCACTAAAATATTAACTTGCACTAAAGCTACTTTTGTATATGAATTTTCATTTTATTTTCTTTCTACTATCTACTTGCATTTTATTGCTTGCATATCAAATCTATGCTTTTATTTTCTTCACATTTGAAAATCTTTAGTGGTTGTAAAATGATGTTCATGCAATTGTAACATTTCTTTAGAAGGCACATGGAGGTTCAGTTGACTGAGAATCCTCTTTGACTGGAAAAAAGTTTAGAAAGTAATGAAGGATGATAGCCTCAAAATTCAAAAACCTTAATGGGAAAAAACGTTTCTGTTCTCATGTTTTGTTAAAAGAATGAGAAAGCTATCAAAATAACAATGTGCCCCTTGCTGCCTACTTAATAGGTCAAGTAAATCATACTTATTGGACAGAGCCTTGACAACAGATTCAGCAATCTCTAATTCCATCATCTCTGATATAAGCTTTCTTTTCCTATTATTCATTAGAGAGTCAGTGGGGAGGAGGTAAAGAGAAGTGCCTACTTAGATGTAGCAGGAAAGCAATCCAAGTGGGTTCTACATGAGCATAGAGAAGGCAGCAGATGTTAGTACCCAGATAAACCTTTTCCTTTAATTTGTCAGGGAAAATGGCAAATCTTTTTTTTTGCTAGATGTCCACTTTAGATAAGAAAAACGAATCTTTTTTCTTAACTCTGTTCATCTTCCACACTAATCTGTGCACCCCAGAAAGTATTTTTTCAACACATACATTTAATATGTAAGTTTATACACAAACTTGAAGAGCTTGCTTCATGTACTACTAATGATGTTGATATTAATAATGTATATTATTTTCAAAATAATTTTCCATTTGAGGTATTATGTCTCCTCCCTAAACAGAATTACCTAGACACACACACACACACGCACACACACACACACACACACACACACACACACACAAAGGCTCTTTCTAGAGCTTTGACATAAAAACTGACTTTTTAAAAAATATAGTGCGTATGTTGAAAGCTAAGTAATTTTTAGAGGTGACACCTTTTGGTTACAAGGGCAAAAGTACAATCATTTAATTCCCTCATGTGGATGTGCAACTGAATTAACAAGTTTGGACATGAAAAGATGCATAAAAGGAAACCAGCAGCTTTCCATATGAGCAAAATAAGATTTTGTTTGCTCCTTTCTCCACTGATTTAGGAAAATGAAAAAGTTTGGACTTAGTTTGTGACATTTATTCGCATTGTTCTTTATGGAAGTTAACTGTAGTAATAACATGTAAAAATATACTTATGAGTATGTAGTTTTACACACACTTGTTAAAAATTGTCTTTATGTACTGGAAGTCAGAACCAATTTCAGCATATAGTGAGTGGATTCAGGAGAGACTTTAAGTAAAATAGGAAATTTCTACAACTATTTCAGTATCACAATTTTATACATTCTTCATAATTTTCTTCCTTTAAAATGATGTTTTAGTAAGTTTTACAAATGTTTCAGAGTAAATATTATAATTATATCTTGCAGCATTTTTATCAAAGCCAAAGATTGCCCCTATGTAAAGAGAAGCCTAAAATGCTAATTTCACAAAAATACTGTATGATAAAGACTTATTCCTGGGTATTTTTGAACCTCATATCTTAATAGAGGGTATTAGTTATTGTCTGGTCAAATTATCAGGTAGTTCTAATCAATAGAAATGAAAATGGAAAATGTATTTACATTCTATGATTTGCATATCAGACTTGAGGCTAACTGAAAGTAAAGCTAGAAAATGGTAGTTTATCTTAATTATATTTGCGAAATGAGCTGTGAGATTAATAAATAAAATGCAGAATGTGTTAGAAATCTGAAGTTAATTTGAACTTCCCAATAGCCTAATAACACATAGAAATAATATCAATTCATCTCTTTTGATGTCAGTTTATTAAGTCAATTTAGAGTGAATTCCCAGAACAGGTTTTTAGAACCATCTAATCTTAAAAACAATCTTTATAAAATTCACACTTAGCACAGACAATTCTATGAGCCCAAAATACTTATAGCACTTGTGATTTTCAGTTTATGTGACAGACTAGTTGTCATTAATTCCATATTGGAATATAAGATATTTTACCTAATGGCACTGATTAAGTGAATTTTAGGGGAAAAAAGCAAAACCAATACAATTTGATTATATAATGAATAATTTTGGTTTACTATTATAGAAAACCCAGACCAAAGTTAGACTTTCTGCCATAGTATAATGTAGTTATGGGTCTTGCAAGAATTTTAATAAAAGGTAATGTTTGTTGACTAATATCTGATCCATTTGTGATTTTTAAAAAATTAAATAATTTATTTGGCATAAATATATCTATATTGAAAGTTGAATATATAAAAGGTGCTTTCTAACTGAATTTATTTTCATTAAAATTGCTTGAAGGTATTGAAACAGGGATAAAGTGTGTGGTAGTTTAAATAAATAATTTTAATTTGGATTTAAGGATATATAAATATATATGTACATTTGTATATATATTTGTATCTGAACATATAGATATATTCTAATATTATTTAACTTTTTAAAAAGGGATGAGAAACTAATAGGAAGATATAATCTGCTGAAACCAGAGGATACTCATGTCAAAAGTGTCAGCTGAAGAAACATAAGAATGTCTTAGGGATGCTTTTCTTTTAATGAGTCTTTGGTTGAAAGTCCAAGAAGATCTAGAGACATTAGGGTCATTAAATCATTGCTTTTACAGACAGACACCCTCTATGATTTTGGAAAGAAATGATTTTTACATGTAATTGTTTGAAAAGCCTCTCCATATAAGAAGATGCACCTCTACCTACAGCTAAAATAGTTGAAATTATATTTTACAAGGTTTGGATATGACAAGTGATTAGTATCTGTCTTTCTAAGGTTTTTAGAAGATGTTTCTTTCAACATTTGCATTAAGGTAAACTTGTTTTTAATATTTTACATAATTGAATGATGTGATTATCACTAGTGTTTCAGATAGGAGGATATGGATTTCCATCTTTACATTTAACTGCTCAAGGAAAGATCAACATTTTATAGTATTTTTATAAATTGGATTCAAATCCCTTCATTAAGCAGGTCCATTTTCTTAAGAAGAAACTTTTCCAAGTCAAAGAAAACAGCAATTTTCCTGCAGTTTTTCAATGAGTGGTTGAGGAACTACTTTTGTATTGCTTAGAAGTTAAACTGTGAGAGCAGGACATATGAGTTCACTCTACTGGTACATATTAGCAATAGGAAAATAAATGTATTTTATATTACATTACAGAGTTATGCTGTTACAAGAGAACACGCCATCCTTTCTTATCTATGTGAATAAAAGTTTAACTTTCACTGTTTTATTAAAAAGTAAAAAAACTTTTCCTTTAAAGCATATGATGGAATATATTGCTATGTTATAGAAATAGGAACACTAGAAAAGCTATTTCTGTAGTTTTAAATGTGATTTCTGAGGTCCTATTACAAGTCTACTTTTAAAATGACACCCATTTTCATTTTTGAAAAAAAAAACAGTCAAGGGAGTTATGAAAGAAATTAAAATCTTATTAAGAGTAAAAGCAGTACATTTATAATTGTGTTAGAAATGAATTTTTTTGCCATGTTTTTGAGAAATGTAAGTGGATCTTTTAAAGACTTATTTCTCTAATTTCTATAATTGTTACACTTATTTCAACTTCAAGGTCTAATTATTTAGAAATAATTCCAATTCTCTTTGAGTTTGTTCTGTCTCTCCAAATACATGCAGTGCTTAGATGAGATGTTGATGCACTAATTTCCATAATTTACTAGTAATATAAGTGAGACAAGGTCATACTCCATCTATTTTTGGTTGTTGTTATTGTGGAGAGACAAAGAAAACACACTGGTCATTTCTATAAATGTCCCATGTATGTTTTAGGTGACGTGAAGTCTCACATATAGCATGGTTAATGTATTAATTATACACATAAGGAGGCATTTTTTAAAAAAGACCTTTGGAAAATCAAAGGCAGATGATAACATGCCTTCTATTTCTTAGCTGTTTATATAAAATGAGAACTGAAGAATTTCCATGTACAGTAAGAATGGGCTTTAAGTTAGTGGAAAAATCTACTGAAATTATTTGGGTAAGGTACAATTTATTAAATTTCCTAGCATCCCTGTTGGCCACCATTTTATAACTTACCAGATCACAACCCTGCTATACCAACCACAAACACTGTATATAGACTTTTAGCTAAGTGCATCAATCAGGAATTAATTTTTGATTAAAATACCCAGTTAATCAAATCCACCTATGGTACTGAAACTAGTTTAGTTTGTCTCAGTGAACCTATTTGTGAAATATAACTTAGTGAGTACTTCTAAAATGGCTAGAAATTGCATAACTATTATTTTTGCCAAAGGATATTATATAAGGAAAAGGAGTTATGTGTTGGTCCCTGTGATGGATAAGTGTTTTCTTTTCTTTTTTAAATAATCCAACTACTGAAAGATAAGATGCACACATGTGCTAAAATACGAATACAATTGAAAAATATTAAATGTAAAACATTCTTGCCCTAGCAATGCTTAAATGAGAAATATAGTACTGTCTTTGTCCTACTCCTTTTCCTTCCCTGACCACAACCATCATTTCAGTCACATGAGACTAAAGGAGAAAGCAGGCAAACTCACCTCAAACCTCTGGTGAATGTTCCCTTGGGGTCCCTCCAGGACACAGACTCCTGTTTTGCTTGTGGCTCATTTCCTCTCTGGGCCAGCCTCCTTGCATGTCATCCCATGCTTATGCTTGATAGGAAGCAGCTAATTGAATTTACTAATTGCTACTTTGAGATTCCTTCATCACCGTGAAGACAAAAGTACATGGAAATACCCAATAATAACATATGCAGCTGTTATGAAACTCCTATTAATACTTGTAATATGTGATGTAGAATCTTATACAAGTTTTAGGGTCATTGATAAAATAGATTTTCTTTCACAGAATTTCTTGTGGTTACTCACAAATGATCCAAGCAAAAGCTGAGGCCATTAAACCGTGAGTCAGCATAGCATTTTTAAACTTAATATCAGGGGATAAAACTGAAATAATTATTAAAAAGAGTTCCAAATCATGCCTCCAAGAATCCATCAGTGTCTTATGATAAAGACCCTTAAATATACACACAACTCATCCTCATGGTCATAGATAGTTGAGAAAAAAGTTGGTTTTCTCCAGAATCTATGGGTATTATTGTGAAACATCACATACAAGCCTGCTTTTAGGTGGATTATTAATAAGGTATTTTCAGACATAATTATACATGAGAATTACTGTATATGTAAACAGCAACATAGTGTCACAGGAGCAGGCCTCAGTTTCTGAGATGTCTACTTTAAATTATTTGCCCTCTCCTTGAGGAGAAAGCTCCAATTGTCATTTTCCCATATAACATACCAGTCTCCAATACTGTACACAATATAGTTAGTGGGTAGATATTTGTTTACCACCTATGAAATACAGAAATTGCTTCTCTGCTTAATTTATTTAAAAAGGTGGAAATGCTATTTAGACAAATGATTTAATGGCCTTTGAAGCAAGAACAGGTGGGATAGCAGGTTATTAAGGCATAGTAAGCCTCCTCAAGCAATCAGATTTTGAGTTAGAAAGATTAGGAAGAAAAGTTGACACAATTTCTCAGGAGAAAGACAAGGTAGCAAAGCACTGAAATCTGTTTGTGACTCAGAGTGCCTGCCAGATCCTAGCTTACCAACCTGGCTTTCTGCCTAATCCCTAGCATTTTCATGAGATTTGAAGAATGAATAAAGTGAGCCATGGGGTATTAGAGCATATTTCCAGAGCATCAAGACCTCTTCTATATATAGAATAACATCACCATCTGATTTTGACCCATGTCCAGAATACAAGGCCACAGGTTTTATATTTAAATGTATATGAACAGGACTATTGCATGCTTGATAGTACTTGGGCTTCAGTGGTTTGTGTATAGAACATTCTTATATTAAAGGATTATATAACAGCATAACATTACAAGTAATATGTCCATTTTAGTGGTTTTATTAAATTATAATGTTAAATTTAAAAGGCCAAGCAATCGCCTTGAGCTACATTTGAGCCTAATAATTCAAGAAAGTGACATTTCAAAAGAAAGCCAATATACCTATGAACCAAAACTACTTTCCCCTTTTAATTGTTGTTTTCTTTGTTTTTTTAAAGTACTTCCTACACAAGTTTCCAAGGACTTTTTTACAAGGGAATCATAGTTACTTTCTGAGTTAATCCTAGACAACACAAAATGAATATTGATGATAGAAGAAAGTTGACTCCTTCAGGACAAAGTATAGGAGACAAATTTTGCTATGCTTTTGAGAATCTCTTTTCATCATTTATATATTGAACACATAGCAACAATTTTATTTCTCTAGACTTCTGGACTTCAGACCTGTACTTCTCCATTGAACCATTTTAATACTATCAACTGCCTGGTGGAAAAGATTTGGTCAGCTCTCTGTCTATGGGAATAGCACAGTAATTCTTGGACATTCCATTCCTTCCTTTGCATCTTCTTCCTCTCTCATTGCTTCCCTTTTTACTCTCCCCTTTTCCTTCCTTTTGTACTTTCTTTCTTTTATATCTTAATGTATTATCTTCCTATAGATCCAATAACTGTAGGCTTCTTAATCTTGACCTCATAGTTATCTGTACTATCTGGATTCAATTTTTTTTCAACAACCAAGAAATTTAATTCTTAATTGGTATACATTTTAGGTTAGTTTTATAATACATATATTGATAATTAAAAGAGCATACTCTGAATTTTTTATGTAATTAGTACACTGAATTGGAGTGTGCCATGACTTGATTATTTTTAAGATCTTACGTATAATAGATTTTTTGCTGATAATGTCTAAATCAAAACTGATTTCTGATAAACAGAATAATCATTTTTTAAAATCCAAAAAAGTAGGATGTACTAATTGGCACATTTTCTATTTTACTCCTGTCATGATAACAAGTTCATGTTTGCATGGTAGGGGCATCACACTGTTTTTTTTTTTTTTTTTCAAATCTGTGTGCTGCCTTATTTGATCCTGATAATAAAGAGAGTTTCCATTTTACAGATGCATTAAAGAAGACTCAGATGTTAACTTAGCTGCCTGCAATTCCCTACTTATGTTATATTTTTTTGATTATTAGATCATATTGCCTTAGCACTTAGTAAAGAAAAAATGTTTTGTAGTTATCTCAGTACATAAGAATTAGTTTGCCCTTTTGCTAATCAAAAATGAAAGCAAAAATCTTATATCATCATTGGATATTGGATACAGCCTTTACCTCATTGAAAAAATAAGGACTTTAACATGCTGTCATTTCTTTTGTGACTCTAATTTTTAGATAAATTAAGTTTTTGTTTTAAAATTATTCAAGGGAAATTTTCCTAACCTACAAGAAAAGTCACTACCTGATCACCAACTCAGTTGGCCTTTTGTTGTTGTTGTTAGGTACCGTCAAGTCGTGTCCGACTCATAGCGACCCTCATAGGGTTTTCAATGGCTGACTGTTTCGGGATTGCCTTGGGAGTGAGTTGCCATGTCCTTCTCCCATAGTTGGCCTTTATTCATTGCTATATCACTGTGATGTTAGATAACTATCTCATTTTTTCTTATTTCTAAACTACGTAATTCTAAGCTATCACCTAAGATTCAAGGAAATGTGATTGGAATAAGAAGTGATAGAGCTTTACCACTCACTAGTTCTCCAGAGTCAACTCTCAGTCTTCTCCTCCTTGGTACTCACACTTTCTCACTCCTCCTTCACCTAACAGTAATGAAAGGTGTTGAATCTATTGATGCTTTTCTTTTTCTCCCCCATGGCACAGAGGGATAAACATTCTACTCTAAGAGAACACTTCCTTAACTGTAATTCAACCCTAATGTGAAGTCCATCTGTTGGTAATCTTTGAGTTAGGAATCAAATATATTTGGAAAGAATGACCTATTAGTCATATGTCCTGCAATATGGATAAATATGATCAACTCTGTAGTTGATCTGATATAAGAAAACAGGAGTTTAATTGAAAAATCCCTATTGAAAGAGTGCAAAAATATTTGGAGCACAGGGTAGGTATTAACAGGGATTTTGGGGTGAAGACAATGTAATCATATTCTTGTTTATTCCTATGTGTTGGATACTTTACTGTGCACTTATGATTCTTCATCTCATTGAATATTCCCAGTAACCCTATGAGATTATTGCTAATCATTCATAACTTTTAGTGAGAAAATCATGGAAAAAATAGATAAGCAACTTATTCAGAGCATATTATATAGTAGGATGTACAATTCAACTATAAGCAATCACATTATCACTAAACACATACATGGCAGAAGAGGAAACCTATATGGTGGACCACAGAGGTGAATAAAAGTAAGGGAGGAGTCCTAGGCTCATTTGTTCACTTAAGCATGAGTCTTATATCATCCCTGAGTTTGGGAGTTACACATAGCATCACCCAGCTGAATGGAAAGAGTTCTATTACTACAAGAGAGAAAATGATTAGATTTAGGTTAGGCAAAAGCAACAAATGTCAGCTCATGAAGTTCAGGCATTGACCCACTAGAGAACACCTATTGTTTCAGGTAATAAACTATTAGTTCATGGCTCAAAGGGAAGGGTCCATTGTCGTTGGGGATATAGGAAAGGGTGGCACTCAGAGGGATTGAAGCCATGGCCATTTAACAAGCAGTCAATAATTTAACAACTGGTATGATTATGTAAAACCAAAAAGGTTGAATAGCAGGAGCTAAGGGCTGAGTTCAGTGTCATTTATCACTATTTAAGTCTTTTACTTCTTACCCTTGGCTTCTTCTTTTTTAATGCCATAGCAGATAGTTATGATTTGAGGATTTTCAGATTAATCAGCTCAGTAGAGCTAAGAACAGGAAGCTGAAGATGTGTGCAGGGTTTCTTGCTCATGTATGGTCCTACTCATGGCAATCCTACCTGTATATAAATGAGAATTTCTAATTTTTGTTAGTTTTGGGGAGAACAATTCAAGGATTTTATAAAGTTTTTTTTTTTTGTATAATTGCTTTGACTTCCTATATAGGATACAGACTCAAAAGAATTAATTTGTATAAAAATAATAGGCATTTTCTATTCCTATACCTCAAATTGGGCATATAGCTATACCACTATGGCATCCAATTCCATCAGCTCTTAGAATCTAAGAAGGGTCAAGCCTGGTTAATACTTGGATGGGAGACCACCTGGGAACACAAGGTGCTGTAGGCTTGGGAGAAGGACCCGGCAACCCACTCCCAAAAAACAACCAGCCATTGAAAACCCTATGAATAGCAGAGAAGCACTGACAATAGTGTTTTCCCTATTGCGCATAGCGTTGCTATGAGTCAGATACCAACTCCATGGCACCTAACAACAACAACATACCACAAATTAAAGAGGAAATTTTTGGTAATACATTTTTTTCAGTAACTACAATGATATGCATATTAATATATACCAGTCACTGTTTGAATGCTGGAGATATAGAAGTTAACATAACAGAAAAGTACTGGATTTTTAGAGAGATTACATTCTAGGGGAAATGATAGACAATTAGCAACAACAGAACATAACCATAGTTTCCAAGAGTAGAAAATTCTATGAAATCATGAAACAGGACCATAAATAAAACAAAGCAACAGTTTTGGAGTTATATAGAAGATATAGAAACTGAGATTTAAAAGGAAAAAGAGTCAGCTCTATAACAGTAGTCAGAGGAAAAACCAATGTAGAAGTGAGTGAAAACTAACGCGATCTGTTTATATAGCATGACACTTGTTTCCTAAGTTTTACTCTGCCTTAATTTAATTTAAAAACCTACATATATCACTGAAGAAGTTTTGAAAGCCATGTAATCACATATAACTTCATTGTGCTGTAAATATATGATGTTTCATTTCTTTTCCAGTCTGTGCTCATATGCTTATATTTTTTCTTTTTCTTTATAATTACAAACATGGAGCAAATGTAATTTCTACTCTGGTTCTCAAATGCATTCTTGGGTATTTTATAGGTGTATACTTTCATTCTCCATTTTCATCTTTAAAAGAGTAACTTCTTTTCTTTTATGACATGTACTACTTAGACACTTCTTGCATATCTTTTGTTAAATCTTAATAACCTTGCTCCTTTTTTCTTCATTTCAAAGGGAATTAAGTACCCTCACCACAATTTTATTATTTCTATGAACTAATGTGAACACCTTGGCTTTTTATTTTATCAAAGTAATGACTTTTTTCAATGTAATTTCCTTTTGAGTACATTTTTTATTATATCCTACAAACTCTAATTTAGATTTTGAGACAAAAGTAAATAAATGCTGAGAACATAATAAAACAAATCATTTAGTGTCGATTTCCATTTAAACAACATAGGTCTTGGAGCATTAAACGGAAATTATTTTTTCTCTATCTGGTTTCATATCCTAGTTTCAAGATGTTAATAATCCAAGCCTACCTAGGTCACTATATGATAGTAAACCAGGTGCTCACAAAGGCATATGGCCTTATGTGAAACCACAATACCACTTACTCTGTGGCAGCAGTAATGAAGAAATAATTAAAGCATAAATTTTAAATTTTCTCTCCCCCCCCACAGAACTCTTTTTCAACTTGATAATAACATGTTTTTAAAATGGGATTTTCTTTGCTAAACTATTCCAACCCATAAGTGATATGCTATATCTATTTCTTATCTATAGAAGTAAGGTTCTTTTGTATCCTAAATATTTTGTTATAGTGACCTATATGCATAAGTATATATGAATACATAGTATATTTTGATTTTTAGTGCATCTTGTCCTTCCATTAAAAGTGAATTTTTCAGGATTTTGCCATATTTATCGTCTCTGATTTCCCAGTCCCTGGGAGCTAGCAGGAAGAAAACATTTTATAGAAAATTTATTTAATAAATGAATCCACCAACAATATTTTGCAACATTTTTGAATGACATCCAAACTCAGTACATGACACAAAAATATGGACATACTATCCATGAAATATTATTACTGATTATACATTCTGATACTTCCCTCTTCAATATTTTTTCTTTCCATTACATTAAAAAAATCCTGATTGTGACCAACTAAGTTGATGTTACAACCTCCCATTGGGTAACAATCATTAGTTTTTAAGACACATCCTTGAAAACATTATCAGTTTCAAAGAACTATAGTGCAATTAAGATATCAGCAGCATGTGTAAGTATAATATAATAGATGGAAACTTGCAGTGGCAGTATTTTTTAATATGTTATTGTTATATTATAAATGAATGAAATGTGATAGATTTCCCATCCCAAGTTTACAATATTCTTCCTATATTTGCATATAGAAAATTTGTACTGCTTTTTGCTCCCCCCCCTTCCTTTTTATTTGGTCCACAGTGAATCTGGCACCAAGGCTGTTTTTGTTCACTCTCAGTTAAGCAGAGGCACATTGATCTTGTGAGAAAGTTCGCAAAGAGCATTTAAGCTACTGTGCTATTGAAACAGGGTAAATATATTGTACTCCTTTTTCTCAATTATGGACCAACTTTTTTGTAGAATAGAGGAAGATATGCAAAAATAATAGATTATTTGCTTTCCTTTGAAATACTGATTGCAAAACTAGACTATGAAGCAGACAATAAAAATTGAGCAGAAGTATTTAGAGTTTTGTGTTCAAATTAAAATACAAATAAAATGCCTAATATGATCTATTATGACCTATTCTTCTTGGCCCATCACATTATTTATCACCCCAAAGATTTCCCTCCTGTCCTTTCTCCATAAACAATTTCTGCTCCCAATTATGTCCTCTTTATATTGTCCCATCATTCATAATTCAGTTTATATGCCTGCTCCTCAAAGAAATTTTCCCTAACCCAATGCCTTATTTCAAAATTTACATAATACTCTTGAATATTTATGGCATTACTTTTATTATTTTTAAAAATTATCAATTTATGTGATCACCTACCTATTGCCTGTGAACTTACTAAGTTTACAAAAGAAAATGTGTCCTATTCATCTTTGTGTTCTCAATCAACCAAGGAATGTTTGACACCTAATAGATAGTCTCAAACCTTCTTAAACAGAAAGAGAATATATATTTAATCTTGGGAGAAAGTAAGGCTTCCAAAGTCAACATCAAATCAGGCGCTTTCTAACTATTCTCAGGTAAACTTGATTCTATCATTACTCATTTACGCTTTGGGAGAGAAGGAGTTTCATGCATTGTAGAATCCCAGAACAAGCCAAGTAGTCTTAACTTGGTAAATTGTCTTCAACAGAAGAGAAGAGGAGAAGAGGAGAAGGTAGAGGAAGGCAAGGGGAGGAAGCAGATAGAAAAGAAGTTCTACCAGCGTTCTTTGATAAGCTTGTTTTAGTGTTCATCTTTACCAAGAGACAATTTTAAGATGACTTTTTTTCCTTTTGTGTTAAACTTGACTCCTCTTTTAGGCACCAACTTAAATCAGAAAGGCTGTTTCTGATCTCTCAGTGAAAACTTTATCTCCCATAGTATTTTCCACAGAGCTTTGTATTTTTTCTTTATGACACTTTCACAAGTTGTAATTAGGTATTCATTAGGTTATTTGTTAATTGCTATTAGAAGCCACTAAGAACATAAACTACCAGAGGTCAGATAACATGTCTACCATACAGTGACTTCTGTAATGCCAGTCACAATCTCATGTGATTTTCTTGTTGTTGTTGTTGGTGGTGTTATGTGCCATGTAGTCAGATCCAACTCATAGCAACCCTATGTACAGCAGATGAAACACTCACTAACAGTGTGTCATGAGCAGCACTATATCAGTGCTTCTCTGCTATTCATAGAGTTTTTGATGGGTGATTGTTTGGGGGGAGTTGGCTGCTAGGTCCTTCTCCCAAGCCTACAGCACCTGGTATTCCCAGGTAGTCTCTCTTCCAAGTACTAACTAGGCCTGACCCTGTTTAGCTTCTAAGATCTGATGGGAGTGGAGCCCAATGTGATATGACTGCAGGCTACATCATGTGGTAGGTGTTTAAAAATATTTATTAATGATTGGGAAGATTCATAGAACCATAGGGGCTATCTTTTATTCAAATGGATAATTTCTGTAGCTTTCAATCTTTAAGAATATTATAGTCTAGCATCTTTGAGGGAAGGATACTAGGCATAGTAAGAATGGAGAGCTGAGCTTTCCACAATGACTAGATCCAATATGAGAACAAGTTTAAGAGCTTTACGTATGTTGCTCATGTTGGTAAACACTAAAAATGGTAACTCAGAACTGTCATATGGCTCTTTAAAGATGTTCTTGTTAGCCAAATGTGGTGATGAAAGCTACTTGAGAGGATGAGTCAGGTAGATGACAAGTTTAAGGCCAGCCCAGGCAACTTACATTATTTTTTATAAAAGATGTTGAGGGTGTAGCTCAGTGGTAGCACATGCAAGGCACAGGGAATAGATGAGGAGGGGGAAAGGTTATTATTTATATTTTAGAGTAATTGTTTTGTTTCTCCATATTGTAACAATATGAATATTTCACTTTTGAAAACTCCTCTACAATAGTCAAGAATTTGTAGAGGCCTTTGAATAGTCATTGAAACTCTTTTTATATTTTGGGAAACCCTAAGTAGAATTTAATTTTGGAGACATTGAATACTCAAATGATTTTTAAAGTAGTATATTTATAGATTCATATCTTCTAGATGAGGATATTGATGAGACTAAATTTAGTTGAAGAAAATTTAAAATGTGATGTACAGAAGTACTTTAAGTAAATGTCATTAAAATTTTTAACTTAAGATTTTTTCCAATTATCTTGATAACATGTGTTCTCTCAAATTCATAGCATCACAGATTTTTTTCTGAGTTGTTTCTTTCCTTTGTAATGAGAACAGTCTGTGATCTTACATCCTCTGAGTGTGGAAACACATTTTCAGAAAATATCTGAAAAAAAATGCAGTGAAAAGTAAATCTTCTAGCCAAGATAAAATAGTGGGCTTGTTAAAGAAATACAAACTGATACTTAAGTTCTCTACTTGATTTCTGATTTGAGAATAACTATGTCAAAAATCTCTGAGATAATGTGCATATTTCTATATTTTCCTCAAACAATAATGTATTAAATTATAAATTATAGCAATGAAGAATTAATGTTTATCAGTGCAACACAAAAACTCAGATTGAACATAAGTGCTCTGTGAGCACAGAAAGTTTCTATATTGTTTCCAGTTATATCCCCAGTGCTGACTTTGCAGTACATGGCTCTTACTAAGTAAGCACTTAAAAATCTTTGGTAGATATTGCTGAGTAAAACACCTTGTTTATGTTTTCTTCATTTGTTTCTCACTCATTTCTATTTTCTTTCAAACTCCTATAATAACTTCATTTGTGGTTTTGGTAAGAGGAATCATCGTGAGCTGGAATAAGTTATAATCAAGTCTCATTTTCATCCAAGGTGAGATATGATTTTTTTCCACCTTATCAGCTTTGAATTGGTACAGTTTAGGGAATGAAGGCAAGATGCATTCTCAAACAAGGTGGCCAGTGGAGGTAACACTTGAGTATGTATCTGAGGAGGGGCTGGAGCTATGCGTCCTGCTTTGAAGAAATCAGAGGCCATGTGCATCAGGGAAAGTGGACTGAGGAAGCTGTAGAAGCTTGCTTTAGAGAGGTCCCACAGGGCTTGGTGGTACAGGGCACTTTTCCTTTATTTTGGATGAGATTGGAAAACTTCTGGAGAATTTTGATCAGAACTGTAATGTTTTCCAACTGAGAGTTTTTAAGAATCATTTTGAATAAAATGTTTTTATTTGAATAGACTGAGGCAAGGATGGAAACTAGGAGAGAATTTGCTGTTTGTAGGTTTATGTTTGAAGCAAAAGTATTCTGTATCTTTTTTTCTCTGTTTCTAGATTTTATGGCCTCTAAATATATCAACAGAGCAGTGGAAAGCTCAGGAATATGTAATCACAGAGTTTTTAATAAAAGCACATTTAAACTTCCTTCCTACAAGGGAGAATTTTCCGTAACACTGGTTATATTTCATTTTATTTTTTAGTATGTTACACATGCTTTTCCCAGCCATCTTGCCAGCAAATTTATTGTCTTTGGACAAGTAATAAAAGTTAGGCCAACTTCAAGGCATCTGAGAGAGTGACAGAAAAAAAAATTCCTTTTTGTCCTATGAAACACTAATGTATTCTTGAGCATCAGAGAAAGAGAAACATTAAGAGTTCATGAATATAGAGTAAATGCAATTAGTTCTAAAAGCTATCTTCTATAAAATACCTGCACTGATACAGCTTTTCAAGAAAATTACATTTAGGAAAGATGCTTTTGTTTTTTAATATTTTACATTTAACTTCATTTCAAACAAAAATACATCAATATCAACATTCCAAATTATATCCATTCTACTGGAGGATTATTTTGAAAATCATAAGACATTTGATACAATAATTAAAATTAACTGCCACCTAAATGATGCTATTATAGTCTAAGATGCAACAACAAATATAGAAGTAAATATATTTATAATCTCAGGGAGAAGGAATAACAGGGGGGAAAAGAAGGAGAGAACCAGTGCAAAATACAATATGCAACTCTGAAAATCCCATAATGAGTCTCACTATACTGTATGCAACTTAAAATCATACTATACCTCATAAATATCCACAATTATCATTACATGTTAATCAAAAAGTTTAAAAATAATGTTTAAAGAGATGAATATGTCAACAATTTTGATACTAATAAAAATATTTATAATCATTATACCTATGATGATCCATGTTTTAATTAGTACGTACTCCTGATGTTTTTGATATTGAGTCAGCAGTTGTCTATTGCCTACTATATGGTGAGCATCAGCCACATATTTTAGAAATTTATTTTTCTAAAGGTTTTTTTTTAGGGAGACTATTATATGGTTAGTGCTAAGAAATAATCACAACACACTTATAGAAATGTGTAAGTTATTGTACTGTTTATTTAGTAAAGAAAATGGATACTTAAGAGCAATGGTAGATAAGCAGACACAAGGAACTTGAGTTTAAAGTCATTCAACAAATTATCAGAATCTGTATATACTATCTGATCATATGATGTGGGAGCCTGTATTCAGTCTAGGCTAGAATGCCAGTTGGCATATAAAGGTTTAAGAGGAATAGTTTTGGGGGGATTTAGAAGATAATAGTCTCCTATGATAGACTAGAGGGACTGGGATTTAGCTCAGTGTGGGTAGAGCGCTGCGCTGCAGTCTCTGAGACCCCAAGTTCAATTCCCAGCACTGCAAAAATGGGAGAAGGGCCTGGCAATCTACTCCCAAGGCAATCCCGAAGCACTCAGCCATCGAAAACCCTATGAGGGTCACTATGAGTCGGATACCGACTCGACGGCACACAACAACAACAACAACAATGTTAGACTAGGGCTAGGATTTAGCTCAGTTGGTAGAACGCTGCTTTGCAGTCTCTGAGGTCCTGAGTTTTATTCCTAACACCACAAAAATGGGAGAAAGACGTGAAAATCCACTCCTGAGGCAATCCTGAAACAATCAGCCACTGAAAACACTATGAGGGTTGCCATGAGTCCAAGACGACTCGACGCCATCTAACAACAACAACGATAGACTAAAACAAACTAGGGAGAAGGACCTGGTAAGCCCACTCTTGAAACAATTAGCCATTGAGAACCCTATGAATAGCAGAGAAGCATTGTCAAATATAGTGATAGAAAATGATACCCCCTAGGCTGGAAGGCATTCAAGAATCAACTGGGGAAGAGTTGCCTCCTTTCAAAGTGGAGTGGACCTTAATGATGGGAATAGAGTAAAGCCCCTAGGACCTCCTTTTGCTGATGTGGCACACCTTATAATGAGAAGAAACAGTGACAATGAGATCAAACATAAAAAGATCCTACTTGGCACAGTATTGGGTAATGTTTTGTCCTGCTGTATTTAGGACCATTATGAGGTGATCCAACTTGACAGCACCTAAGAGCAACATTGACAAACACACTTTCTACCTCATAAATGTTAATGTTGCTTATCTTACATATTAGGACATGCTCACCAAATACAAAGAGGCTATCATAATTATCTTTATGTTGCAAACACTATCTCATACCGTTCATATTAAATGCATATTTATTGATTGAATGAAGTGTATGCTTTCTCCTAAAATGCTAAAATACCATTTCAGTATCTATCCCATTCCTAAAGAGAAACATATAATTAATTCTTACTTGGAAAGCTAATTGTGTATTTCAAATGTGATCATCTTGGTTTATTAAAGGTTGTTGTTGTTGTTGTTAGGTGCCCTCGAGTCATGTCTGACTCATAGCGACCCTGATAGGGTTTTCAATGGCAGATTGTTTTGGGATTGCCTTGGGAGTGGGTTGCCACGTCCATCTCCCATTTTTGCGGCACTGGGAATTGAACTCGGGACCTCAGAGACTGCAGCACAGTGCTCTACCAACTGAGCTAAATCCCAGCCCTTATTAAAGGTAGACTTAATATTTTCAAGATGGCAGTATGTGAAGCCACCTGACAAAATATTGGGGCTGGGATTTAGGTCAGTTGGTAGAGTGCCACTCTGCAGTCTCTGAGGTCTCGAGTTGGATTCCCAGCACTGCAAAAATGGGAGAAGGGCGAGGCAATCCACTCCGGAGGCAATTCTGAAACAATCAGCCATTGAAAACCCTATGAGGGTCGCTATGAGTCGGATACTGACTCGATGGCACACAACAACAACAACATACCTCTACCTGGTGATTGGTTAGTATCTCTGGTAGCTTCTGAGTCATGGTTCATCAGGAAACTAAGGGTGTGATTTGCATTCCAGCTAATCCTCCTCCTTCTTCCTGCTCACTGTCAATTCTATTTCCACTTTAGAGTACAAGGATTTTTAAGGCATCTTGTATTCTGAGGCTTCCTGCATTCTCAGATTTACTCCCTATTTCCTTTAAGAAATATGTAATTGGTAACAAATCTTTAGTATAAAAAGATAGCTGTTGTTAGATAAATGTCTAAGGCCAAATTTTCTCTTTTCTCCTAAGTCTTCTATTCTTTCCTTTTTTTAGCCTATTATCAGTTTTCTGTCCCAGATCTCCCAGAATGCCTGGTCCAGTTGATTTTATTAAACCAACCAAAAACTATCTGAATATCTGAATGCATTGATGAGCAAGTGTTGAATTCCAAGTTTGTTGATAGGTGTTTGTTCAGCACGAATTTAGAATTTCTTATCATGGCATCCTTATTTCTTCAAGGGATTCAGAAAATTGTGTCTAAATTTATATATAAAATCTTGTGTGTATTTTTACATAAGCATTTTTTTCCCGGCAATAAACTCATAGGTTCCATTACATTGTCAAAGTTTAAGATTCCAAGGTACTGCAGATTTATCCATTAGTTAGGAAAAATGCATATGATGCATTCTTTTCATTGAGGAATGTGTAGGATAGGCAAAGCTGACTCTATAAATGACAGTATGAAAATAAGGGTAAAGCCGTACACAATATGTAAGGAGAAAATACACTTAGTAATATTTAAGGAAAAGAAGAATTGACACCTGGCCTGAGTTTAGAAATGAGTTTTTTATGAAAGTTCTGTGGGACTTCTATTCCATGAGGAAAAGAATATAGCAAAGCCTTAGAATTAGTATTGGTTAGAAGGAGCATAACAAACAGCTCATGGTGTGAGTGATAGTGGTTTTTAAAGAAATGAAAGTTTTAAGTACAAGAGTTATTAGTAATTTTCATATTTTCAAATATTTAATAACAAGATGAGTTATGTGTTATCTTTTAGCTGTTTCCTTAGACTGAAAAACATTATGATTTTGAAAATGTTAAATACTCTTCAAGAATTGTTCTGTAAAATAACTCCTTGTAGAAATGACATCATGATATGTGTCATTATGAAAGACACTGTACTCCACTTACCAGAGACAACAAACATAGTTCTTTAATAGCAAGTCACATTATAGTAGTTACACTGATCTACATTGAATATTTTATTTATACTTCAGTTTTCATAAGTTTATCCAGTGCATTTCCTCTCTGAGTTTTTGTCTACCCGATTAGAAGTACAAAAGTTTGACATTTCATGGTTAAAGAGGGCAGACGTATCCTCATGGGTGTCACAGTGTGCTCTCAAAACTAATACATCTTAAACTTGACTGCGCATGACACACTTCTTTCATCTGCTCATATAATTTTCCTTTTCTTTCCATATCTCATAGTTTCTACCAATTGCAATGTCTTTGGTTCTCCAACTCCTTCTGAAAATAGACCCCCTCTTTCCCAGAAAACTTCCTTATTGACCTTTTATCATATTTCTCACATTTTCTTTCCACCCTACCTGCATTTCCACTCCCTCTGATCTCCTATACACAGAGTAAGACTCTCTTTCCTCTTTATTGGTTTAAATATAGACTCCTCTTCAAGACTCAGCTGAAAAATAACCATCTGCTAGAGCGTTTCTGTAGAAGTGCATAATAGTAATCATACATCTAACATGAATTGTCTGCATTTTACACACACACACACACACGTGTGTGTGTGTTTTCACTATTTAAAATTATTCTTGCTGATTCTTAATGGATACAGACCTTACCTATTTTTCCCATGTGAACAATAATAGTGTGAGCAAGTCTTTTTTATTGGTAGTTTATTGTTTGTTTTGTTTTGTTTTATTTTCATCAATGAGATCTTTAGGCACAAAGTGAACACTGATATGAAGTTTTTTGTTAATGTACTGGCAAGATTTTAGGAGGAAAATGACACATATTTTAACTACCAACAAATATTATAACTTATAGTATACAAGTCTTTCACATGTTCTTTTTCATTTACTAACTGTAACAACACTATTATGTATCAACATCTTCATTTTTGTAGATAAGAAAAACAGGTTTAGAGAGACTCACTGATTTGATCAGGAATAGAAAACTCATTAACATCTGAGCTAAATATTGAATTCAACACCTTTACTCCATACTCAAGCTTTCCCGATTACCATAGCTGTCTTCTAAGGTTGCCTTTGTACAAGAAAGTTTAAAAATCACATAATTTCTAATATCTGTTTGATCAAAGGGAAGCAGACCTAGAGCAAATTTGTCAAGATAGTTAACACAAGTTCTAGATGTTACTGAATTTTAAAATATCCACAGTGAAATGACACTTAACTGGTATTTACTTATATATAGAAGAAGGCAATTTTGGCAGCTTTTTAAGGTATAAAACATAAAATACTTTGGAACATATAGAATGAAAGGAAACTTTATCAGAAACATCCCTAGAAATCTGTGACAGTTTGAATTGTGCTCAGGCAGAAGGATTACTAGTCACAGCTCTGGTGATCTCGATTAAATAGTCTTTCCTCTGTATCCTCACTTTAAAAGCTAAGTGGTGGGTTCCAAAATAAACCCGACTCAGAATGAGATGCGTGTAATCTCAGACATGTCTTCTTAAATCCGAAAGGCAGTCCTGTGAAGCTTAAGTCCTGAGAATTATTCAAATTAATTCTCCCATGTGCAAAGTATTCAGGAGATATTAAACATCTGAGAAAATTATGAATAAGGTAATAGCTTGGTCATAATTTTATGCATTAGCAGTTTTTATTTTATTTTATTTTTTAAAAATATTTTTGAGATAGAATCTTTCTAAGTTGTACAGACTGCCTCTGGGCTAGATTCCCAGTCTTCCTCCCTCTACCTGTGGAGTCTTAGAGGCATGTGCTATAGTGCCCAGCTTATTTTATTCAACTTGATATGTATTTTTATTTATTTTTTTAAAATATTTTGAGATAGAATCTAGCTACACTCTGTCTGAAAGCAAAATGAAACAAAACAAAACAAAAACAAACAAACAAACAAAAAACCCTGGATGCTCTGGCTCATGCCTGTTATCTCGCTGACTCCAGAGGCTAAGGCAGGAGGATAGTGAGTTCAAGGTGAGAGGCAGTCTGTGCAATTTAGTAACATCTTTTCTCCAAATAAAAAATGAAGTGGCTGGGAATGTGGTTCAGTGGTGGAGAGCTTGCCTAGCTTGTCCAAGGCCCTGACTTCAACCCCTAATATGGACAAAAAAATTACCAGCACAGAATCCAAATAATTGGCTTATATACTCTCTCCTCACCTCCCTGAACGCCTTTAAAACCTTTAAAAGAGAAGCCCCAAACAGTTTTAGATTTTGACAAATAGAAAAGGTTCTGCAATAGAAAATATTGCTTATTTTATTTTGCTGATCCAGTTTAGGGTTCAGTCTTTTTTATAAAAAAAAATAAGAAAAGGGAAAAAGCATAGTAAGAAATTGTTGTTGTTTTTAGGGGCCATAGAATTGAGTCGGACTCATAATTACCCAGTGCACAACACACTGCCCAACACTGTGCCATGCTCAGCAGTATTGTCAATGCTTCTCTGCTATTCATAAGATTTTCTATGGCTGATTGTTTTGGGAGTAGTTTGCCAGGTCCTTTTCCCAAGCCTGCAGCACTTGTTCCCAGGTGGTCTCCCACCCAGGGATGAACCAGGACCAACCCTGCTTAGCTTTGAAGAACAGACAGGATCGGATGCCAGGGTGGTATGGCTGTAGAAACTAAGAAATTAGAGAGAAGAATGTCAAAATGGCAAGATTAATTTGGTATTTTCAGGATACAAATACATATTTAATTTAGGAACACCTTTGATTACTCAAAATTATGTCAAGGAAAAATGTGTAATGACAAATAACAATGAAAGAAGAATAATTTTTGAGAATTCCATTATGTTATTGAGGTAACTAGCTATGAATCCTAATTTGAGAAGAGTCACATTGACAGGGTACTTCAGACAAACCTAAGTCTAAATTTTAAATTGAAAAAATAGGATGTCTCAGTATTATTACAATGTTCTTATTATGGTTTGGGCTCACTAATAACTAAATTGCTCAAATAAGTTGATCTATAGATGAACCTTGCCATCAAGAGTGTTGACCAACAACTCTCAATACAATTATGCAGATAAACAGTCAATGGCCATTATTCTGTCAGCATTCAAGTCAGTATTCATAAACTGAGCAGGTGCATAAAAATGAAAAACAACCCCTGAGGATTTTTAAGCAATGTATTAAAAACATCAGTAACTAATAGCAAATGACTTAAACCTGCTAATAATATTTACTAAGTTCTATTTTACTTACCTTTTTTATTTCCATTGGCCAATTTGTCAAAATATGCAGACTAACACTGAGAATAAACTTACTGAGCATCTACACCAATAATATTTATGAATACAATAACATACTTTTTTATTTTTCCCTCACACTGGGGCTTGAACCTAAGGCACACTAAGCATGCACTCTGCTACTGACATACACCTTTAGCCCTAATATTCTCATTTTATAATTAAACTTTTTAGAAGTTTCCATATAGTCTGCAAACTTTGAATCAATATTAAGCATAACACTCAAAGCCAGCTTATCCAGTCACATTCTTCTGCATCTCTGTTGAAGAAGAAAAGTTTAAGTAGCAGCATTCATTGGCTATTTGAAAAATAAAAAGCATGCAAATATATTTTATGAAGTTCAAGCTGTAAGGAGCTATAGAGGCAATGTTAACCCTTTTTCTGCATAAAATTTAATATGTTATGATTTCTGTTAAAAGCAGGCAAGTGAATGATATTATGTTACTGAAAACAAATTTCTCTTAAGTCAAACTACAACCTAAACAAACAAATGGGTTTAAGACTGGAATCTGTTTCATGTAAAGATAACTGAAACACATACACAGCCGAGGGCTTTAGGTTAATAAATGACAATGAGTTTAAAGCCCATTTTCATATAGATGATCCTGTCACAACCAAGGCAATGGGATAAAACATAACTAAGACTCTCTCTCCATTTCCCCTGAAGACCTTAGCTTTCAGGGTTTCTTATGCACACAAACCTTTCCAGGGGCCTAGGCAAATGAGGCTAGCAATGGAACATTTTTTTTGTAAAATTTGCAAAAATAAAATATTTTAATCTTTCCTCCTTAATTTGTATTCATTTTGCTTTTGTTCATTTTTCTTTACAAGGGTCTTCAGCCTTGTAGAAGTGTCAGGAAATTCAACACCTGGACCATGGTCAATATTCTTTCCTACTGCCTAGCTTTCTCTCCCCTTCATTTGTGCTTGCTGAAATTCTTTCTAACATTCAACACGTACCCCAAATACCTCTTCTGGTTTGTTTATAGCACTTTGATTATATCTAGTCTCAGCATTAATCTGAGTCTTAATTTATGATTTAAGTGTTTTTCCTCACTTTTTTGCAATCAGTATAAATCACTACCAAATGGTCCCAGCCTGGAATTAGGTTGGCTGAGACTTCTTTCCAAGCCTCATGAATTCCTTGCTGTGTGACACAAATCAAGTTACTTCTCTTACTTTCTCTGAGCTTCACTTTCCTCACTATCAAATGAGCATCCTACAGTAATATTGTTCTTTTCATAGACTTTTCAGTATTAAAATAAAGCAATGAATATTAAGTGCTTATCAAAGAATATTGTTGTTGTGGTGGTGGTGGTTAGGTGCTGTCAAGTCAGTATCCGACTCATAGCTACCCTGTGTTCAACAGGCGAAACAATATTGTCAGTGCTTCTCTGCTGTTCATAGGGTTTTCAATGGAGGATTTTTGAGAGTGGGTTGCCAGGTCCGTCTCCCTAGCCTACACCACCTGGTGTTCCCGGGTGGTCTCCCATCCAAGTACTAACCAGGCCCGACCCTGCTTAGCTTCCGAGATCTGACGGGATTGGATGCCACAAGGCTACGGCTGCAGGCTATCAAAAAATAGACAACAATAAAATCTCATTATGAACTAGTTATCAAAATTACAACATTAAAAGCCTGGCACAGAAAGGTAAATGCTACTACATAATCTCATTATATGTGGAATTTTAAAAGAGGAAATCATAGAAACAGAGAGCTAAATGGTGGTTACCAGAGACTATGGGGTAGAGACACTGGCAAGATGTTGGTCAAAAGACACAAAATTTCAGTTAGATGAGAGGACAAAACATCAGTTAGATGAGAGGACTAAGTTCAAGAGATCTATTGTATATAATGGTGACTGGAGTTAATAACAGTATGATGTTGTATTTGAAAATGCTAAGATAGTAGATTTTCAGAGTGTCATCACACACACAAAAAAAACCATGATAATTATGTGAGGTAATGCATTTATTTGTTTGCTTTAGCCACTACACAGTGTATACATGTATAAACACATCCTGTTGTATACCATAAAGATATACAACTTTTTTTGTTAATTAAAAAGTAAGTAAAAATAGTTGGAGACAGTAACATACATCTGGAATCCCAGTGACTCAGGAGGTAGAGGCAGGAGGATCACAATTCAAGACCAGAGCATGCCTTGTAACTTAGTAAGACCCCATCTCAAGATAAAAAAAATAAGAAAGTGGCTGGGTTTGCAGGTCAGTGGTAGACTGATGGCAAAGTATGCTCAAGGCCTTGGGTTCAACTCTCCAGTACCCCCCCCCAAAAAAAAAAGAAAAGAAAAAAGAAAGAAAGAAAAAAAGAGAAAAGTTAAAAATTAACATTATGAGTATTTAAGCCAGGTACTTTGATATATTCTATCTGTAGTTTTTCCATAAAATTGCACAAAATACTTTGAAAATAAATAAATGTTCCAACAGAAACACATGCAAGTTGAAGGGAGGCCATTGGTGAGGGGGGTAGGAGAGGCAGGGAGGGGCACAAGAGGTTAAGGGGGAGTTATCTGTGCAGTGTACAATGAAATGCATATATGGAAAGTCATAATGAAATGCATGTCACAATGAAGCACATTAAGTTGTACATTAAAAATTTCCAATAAAAAGGGAAATAAACACTTATTGAAATGAATTATCCATAATAAAATTGATTATTTTGTGACATAAGATTACTGTGAATACAAAATGAGAGAGGACAAGAAAAAAGCTTCCTCATAAGACTAATTTATGATACTTAGAATTATAGAATTAAGCAATCAACATATTAAAGAAAAAGATAAAATTCTTTGATTATAATGTTTATTCTATTGAATACTTACCATAATACTTGTTTTAGTAATTACTGAAAAGTTAGCATTTCTGTGTCTCTCACATAATAAACAGAATCTAAGAAACCATGTTTGATGACTTGAAATATGACATTTTTATTTGAAAATAAAATGTAAGATGAGCAAATTGGGAAGCTGAGGCAGGAGGGTATGAGGCTGAGGCCAGAGGCAGTCTGTGCAAATTAATGAGACCCTATCTAAAATAAAAAATACAAGGGGGGCTGGAAATGCAGCTCAGTGGCAGAGCACTTACATAGCATGTGCAAGGCACTGGAGAAAAAGAGAGAGGAGGAGGAGAGAGAGAGAGAGAGAGAGAGAGAGAGAGAAAGAGAGAGAGAGAGAGAGAGGAGAAAGAAAGGGAAAGAGGAAAGAAGGAAGGAAAGAAAGAGGGAGGCAGGCAGGGAGGGAGGACATTTTATAGAAACATTTTCATTTTTCCGTGATTAAGACTTTCTAAATATTTTTGAATTCTATAAAATAGCTCTGGGGCTGGGATTTAGCTCAGTGGGTAGAGCACTGTGCTGCAGTCTCTGAGGTCCGGAGTTCAATTCCCAGCACCACAAAAATGGGAGAAGGGCCTGGCAATCCACTCCCAAGGCAATCCCGAAACAGCCATTGAAAACCCTATGAGGATCGCTATGAGTCGGATACCGACTCGACGGCACCTAACAACAACAACAACAACATAAAATAGCTCTATTTGTTGATTTATATTTTTGATATATTTACAAAATATTTCAAATAAGAGCAAAATTTGAGGCCATAGGATCAAAAAATGAATGATTGTAATAAATGCTAAATATTTGCATGTTGTTGTTGTTAGGTGCCGTCAAGTCGGTATCCGACTCATAGCGACCCTCATAGGGTTTTCAATGGCTGACTGTTTCGGGATTGCCTTGGGAGTGGATTGCCAGGCCCTTCTCCCATTTTTGCGGTGCTGGGAATTGAACTCAGGACCTCAGAGACTGCAGCGCAGCGATCTACCCACTGAGCTAAATTCCAGCCCAAATATTTGCGTAATGAGAACTAATTCTAGTCTGGGGATGGAGTTTAGCTCAGTTGCTAGAGCGCTGCTCTGCACTCTTTGAGGCCTCAGATTTGATCCCCAGCATCACAAAAAATGGGAGAAGGAAGTGGCAGCCCTCTCTCAAAGCAATCCCAAAACAATCAGCCATTGAAAACTCTGTGAGGGATGCTATGATTCAGACAGGATTCAAGAGCATCTAACAACAACAATTCTAGTCTACTGAGGACAGTAGAAAATACAAAAATAACAGTAATTGTCAAAAATGCTTTCTCAGGTTTTAGTCCATGTTTGGACCCATGGTCTAACTTCAGTTCACAACCTGTTTAAGTAGTTGGAATTTCAACCCAGAGAAGTGAGGGTTACCACTTTGTGAGAATAGGAGGTAGCTTGGCTGTTTAGTTGCCAAACAGTGTTTGGTTATTGCATCTTTGAGCCTTTTCCTCAAAAGTAGAGTGGGAATCATGATACCTGCCTCAAAGGTAAGTGATGCATAAAGCACTCAGATCAATTTCCTGCATATAGTCAGTGGTGGTGCTCTGTGAATAAATGAATGAGTTTGTTTCTAGAAAGCCACCTCTACATATCATGAAATTCTATTATTATTCTCTTTTTTTCCCAAGCATTTAGTGTAAAGTTAGAACTATGTTTTTTTTCCTACTAATTCAAATTATTACTTGCCTTATTTGAATAAAGGACTGGTTGTTTCCAGTACTCAGTTGTGAACAATTAGGGTCTTCACAGGCATTACCAGAAAATCACCTTGGAAAAGGTATGTGAAAGAGAGAGGACATGAAAATATGTGATTAAGAAATAGGCAGGACAATGCTGTAGGGTAAATTATGTGGGGAAATATTTTAATTACTTTTTTCCATTGGACAAACAAACAAAAACCTAAGGTTAATAAACAAGTATATATGTCTTGGAAAATATTTACCTGCAGCTACTCAAAATTTCATCTGAATTCCATTTTTAATAAAAGAGAGAACAAGTGTAGAAGAGATGAGGAAATTTGAAATGAACTGCAACACTCCAAGGGGGGAAATATCTTCAAACCTTACATCCTCATGTGAATGGAGACTTTACAGACTTTAGGAGCTAATGATATTTCCACTGATTGTTTATAATGCACATATCAAAGCCATTTAATCCTGTTTTTATTTTAAAATTAAATATGAAATACATTAAGATATTAAAAATTATGTGAAAACAAGATATCTTTGTTATCTTCATTTTCCTTGAAGACTATAGAGAGAAAAAAACAAGGAGTAATATTTAATTTACCACTTCTATACTTTTAAAAGTATAGTAATGAACTGTCAAGTTCAACATATAAAAAATTCCCTTTCTGCTGCAAACTTAGTTTCAGTTAACAGTAAGCTATAATGAGAAAAATTATTTTTCTTAAATCTGAGGACTTGATAATAATACTGCCAAGTACTTTTGACCTATATACAGTAAATTTATGACAATGTCAGCAATCAACTAAAAGACAACATTTAAGGTAAATTTTATTGCTTAAATGTCCTACATATGGGCTGTTTAAGTAGCAGATAGTGCATTTGGATGTGTAATACCTTCACATTAGTTAAATTAGTATGTGCCATTCTGTAGCTTTTGAACTTTTTTTATTGGAAATTTTTAATGTACAACTTAATGTGTTTCATTCTGACATGAATTTCATTGTGACATTTCCATATATGAGTTTCATTGTACCTTACAAAAATAACTTCCCCCTCCCCTCTTGGGTACCTCCTCCCCCTTCTTCCATGCTCTCACCAAAGGCCTCTCTTTTACATTGCATATCTTTTTGTGGGAATATATTTCTATATACCCCTGCATCCCAATTATGTTTAGGGTCCAAACTTTTTTCTATAGTGATATATCTTTTTACATTTTCAGTAGTATTACATGAATAATCTAGCCCATTTGTATTACTACCATTCTTTGGTATTATTGGTAGTATTATAATTATTTCCCGAACTACTAAAGTTGGGCTGTTTACTTTAAAGTCACGCTCTCTCTCATTCCTCGCTCTTCCTTGTTCCTCCTCTCCCTCCTTTCTTCTCCCATCATCTCTTCCTTTTGCTAGATCCCTCCGTCCTTCTTTCAGCTCCCTAACTTGTCCCTTCTCTGCTAAGTTGACTTTAACCTTTGAACTTTTTTAATATAGCATTTGAAAAATATTCAGCCTCATTTATCTTGAACAAATGTTAAATTTCAGGATATTATTAGTGATTTTTTGGCATAAAAAGGGGACTTTCCTCTCTCTGTACTTCAAAAGTACCAATATAACAATATTACTTAATAAACTATTATTAGAGTTCTTTGGGTAGGATTAAATGTTCAGTGACCAGAAGTGAAACTGTTGTTTTCTGTTGTGTTTTGTTTTACTTATAGACTAGGCTTGAATCTTCACCATTGCATAAAACTCTGAAAACTTGAGTAATGACCATCTAAGACTGTTATGTAGAAACTAGCTACAGTTGATCCTGATTCTTTAAAACAAGTGGTCAGATAATGCCTTAACATTGATTCAAGTTATATCCCATATGCTGATAGGCTCAATGAGGATTTATATAATTTTTTAAGTGCCATAGGCAGCCTCAGTTCTAGGGCATTACATCTATCATCTCAGACACTCACAAAAATAATTATTGACCTGTAAATAGGCATACACTTCAAATTTAAAATTTGGAGGTTTTCCTTTCTAAATGGTTTTAAAATACTATATTGGTTAGGGATTGTAATGCTGGAATTCTGGTGTCCTCTTTTGTTTTATTCTATGGAGTTGATGTGTACAACACTTATGCCTGGGCAGAAAGTCCCAAAATAGGGAATTTTAGTTGTTAGATGCCATCAAGTTGGGTCCGACTCATAGCAACCCTAGGTACAACAGAACAAGAAACACTCCTTGACACTGTGCCATGCCCAACACTATTGTCAGTACTTCTCTGCTAGGTTTCTCATAGGTTTTTGATCGTTTGGGGAGTGAGCTGCGGGGTCCTTCTCTGAAACCTGCAGCACCTGGTATTCCCCAAATGTCTCCCATCCAAGGACTATCCAGGCCCAACCCTGCTTAGCTTCAGAGATCAGACAGGATCAGATAGCAGGGTGGTATGGCTTTAGACAAGGTAGGGAATAATCCAAATATGAAAGCAACTCAAGCTCATGCTTAGATAGTCTTCCTCATCTGAGCTCCTAAAGAGATGGAACATTTCAAACTGAAAAATCTTACTAACCAAAAATCCTAACCTTACTAATTTGTTTGTTTTGTTTTGTTTTGTTATGATACTTGGGGGCTGAACCCAGAGCTTCACACATACTTTGCAGGTGTGCTACCACTGGGCTGAACTCCCAGTCCATTTTTAATTTTTTATTTTCAGTCAGGGACTCATTGAGTAATGCAAGCTGCCTCTGGCCTTGAACTCACAATCCTGCCTCTGCCTCCTGAGTCACTGGGATTACAGGCATGAACCACCATGCTTGGCACTGATTGGTTTTCTTAAGGCAGTCATGAATGCTTTAAGGTCAATGATTATAGTTTATAAATTCTTTCCCGTGTCTAAATGATTGACAAAGCATTTTCTGGAGTCAGATTTTTACTTTTACACTGCAATGTTGACCAGATTAGTAAACATCACTTCTCCTTACCCAATCCCGCATGACTGGATGACGATTGGTCACTGGCACTTCTCTCCCTTCCCGCCTCAGGGTCTGGGACCTAGTTCTTGCTGTAGCCTCTGCAGTCAGTACTGCCCTGTTTCTCATTTGTCTGATCTGTAAAATTCAAATCAGAATAGTACTACCTCGTAAACTTGTTTTGAGAATTTAAGTTACTTAATAAATGCCAGTATTCTTGGAACAATACCTAACCCAATCATCATTGCTAATGCTTTTATTATTTCACTGATAGATCATCCCTGTACCATGCTAAAACAATTCAGTTTGAGGAAAAAAATAGCAATAAAAAACAAGTCGGTGCCTGAATATTTACTTTCCATTTTGTTGTTTTGTCATTGTGTCAAAGAATGACAAACAACATAATCCCTATTCTCAAAACTTCCTCAGCCTTCTGATCTTCCCAGAGTCATAGAAAGTAGTATTTGAATGGCTTTAATCTAGTTTGTCATAGTAATAGACTCACAGTCCATCAAGAAACAAATGCCATTCTATGGCTCCAGTTAAACAGAATTCATGATTGTTTTTTCCCCTAGGAGTCCATTGCAACCTCAGCCGAGAGAATGGCAGTCCGCCAGCAGGCCCTGCCAGCTGGCTTTCTGCTGTTCTCTGGGTTTTGGAGAACAGGAGCACAGATATTTTTGATCTTGCAGACCAACTTAAGCATAATTTATAGTATGAAGAAAACCTTTGTCAGTTATGTCACATGGCAAAGTTATGTTTTTAACATAAAAGAATACCACAATTTCTTAGTATCCATCCTTTTAAAATGGATACTGGAAAATTATCAGCTAAAACCAGATCTTTATAATGGAGCATATTTTCCAGGAGTTGATTCCAAATCTGGTGAAGGTGTAAAGTGATGTAACTTTTGATATTGAAATATTTCATTCATTCTTATTTTCATTCATCTCTTTACTCCACCTTCAGTGAGTGCCTACTGTGTGCCTAGCACTAGCTTGTCACTACATTAACTCATTATTGGTGGGTTTACCATGGCAAATTCTGCTGTAATATTGTTGCTTTTAATACATTAATACTAGAAATGCTTGGCCACTGTCCCCATTTTCAAATAAAATCTAAGGAAAAAATTTCTCATTTAACAGTCTTAATGATTGACATCCCACCAGATGTCTGAAAGCTTATCATATTGTGCGGGCTTGCGTGTTGCTGTGATGCTAAAAGCTATGCCACCAGTATTTCAGATACCAGTAGGACTATCCATGGTGGACAGGTTTCTGCTAAGCTTCCAGACTAAGGCAGACTAGGGAGAAGGACCCGGCAGCCCACTCTCAAAACAATTAACCATTGAAAGCTCTATGAATAGCAGAAAAGCATTGTCAAATATAGAGCCAGAAAATGAGCCCCTTAGGTTGGAAGGCATTCAAAAACAACTGGGGAGGAGTTGCCTCCTCAAAGTAGAGCCTATCTTAATGATGGGACTGGAGTAGAGCCCCTGAGATCTCCTTTTAGTAATGTAGCATGAGTCAAAATAAGAAGAAACAAAGAGGCTTCAACAATGGGCTCAAACAAAAAAAGATTGTGTGCATGGCGCAGTGTTGGGTAGTGTTTTGTTCTGCTGTACTTAGAGTCACTATGATTTGGATCTGACTTGATGGCACTCAACAACAATTGAGATTATTGATAAATTCCTCCTGAGTGTCTCTAGAGTTTTTTGTTTTGTTCTGTTTTTTTGTTTTTAAGTCAGTCCTTGGTATACTTCTGGGCCTAAAACAGTGGCTGGCACAGGTTAAAATAAAATACAGTAAATCACTAAATAAATATAAAAATCTAAGCAATACGTAATGTTAGAGGAATGCAACAATGAAAAGCTCCAACCCTGGACAAAAATGTTTTCACTTCAAAATTCTATGTCATATATAGTTTTTCATTATATTTTAAGAGATATATACTTGTTGTTGTTGTTAGGTCCCATCAAGTCATGTCCCACTCATAGCAACCCTCACGGGGTTTTCAACTGCTGGTTGTTTTGGGGATTTCCTGGGGAGTGGATTGCCACATCTTCTGTTTTTGCAGTGCTGGGGATTGAACCCAGGACCTCAGTGACTGCAGATCACCACTCTACCAACTGAACTAAACCCCAGCCCCAGATATACAATAAGTGTATATTAATGTGCTATAAGGTGCCGGGCACAGTGGCACACACTTGTAATCCCAGAGACTCAGGAGGCAGAGGCAGTAGGATTGCCAGTACAAGACTAGAGGCAGTGTGCATAATTTAGCAAGACCCTGTCTCAAACAGTAAAAAAATGGGCTGAGGGTGCAGCTCAGTGGTACAGTACTTGCAAAGCGTGCAAGTGGGAGGCCCTGGATTCAACCCCTTAAGTGCTATAAGGTAAAATATGCATGTATATTTAAGTATACATCTAAGTAGATACAGTATGCTCCACTAAAAAGTTTTTTTTAATATATGTGTGAAATGTTAATATTTTTTACTTAAAAGTTCTTTTTCGTTTTCTTTCTTAAGATTTTTTTCTTGGAAATTTGATGTACCTCTTCTAAAAAATTTAGTTCTTTATTTAATGTGCAAACTTAATATAATTGGATTTTCTGAAACTAGCTGTAAAAACACTGTGTGGAAACTTTTCTTCTAATATAGGTAGTTTAATATGCTTTATATTTTCTATCAAGGGTTTTTAATGAAACTCCAAATATTGTTTTCAGTATAGAAGATTTAGTCTAGGGTCTTGTGCATGTAAGGTAAGTGCTCTCCTACTGCGCTGTACCCTTCACCTCTCTAAAATAATTTTAAAACTAGATTATCTTGTAGGTAAAACATAATATTTTCCAACATGAAGCTTCTTGAGCAAAAGTAATTTTGTTATAAAATCTAATTTAGCACCTAGTTTTTTCTCTGTTCCTTTTGAAACACAAATTAAGAAAATAGTATGAGTAGACACATTTCTTACTTAGAAGTAGCATCATCTTGCAATTGTATAGTAGTGCCAAATGTAAAAGTGACAAAATAGATTAATCAAATAAGTAGTTGTTGACAGTTGCTAATAGATACACACATGATAACTAAAGAGGTTGGGGGTAGGGATAGCTACAATTCCATAGTTTTCTGGAAAGATAAACATTTTGATGAGGAAAAACACTGAAAAGATGTTTATTTACTTATTTCATTTTTTCCTTTGTAATATTAATTTAGTTTGTACCTATTGCCAGCACTTTTCTGTTACAAAGACAAGATTTGTAAGCAAGCCACATGACTGACCTACTCTCATGGAATTTACGTTCAGAAGGAGAAGATAGATGTTAATACAGGAATAGGCAGAGTGAAATCAGGTGGATTTAAATGTGAGAGGAAAACAGATAGATTAAAGAATAGCTTTGGGGATACCGGGCCAAATTAGACTGAATAGTCAAGGGAGTCTACCTTGAGCTGAAACCAATATGAAGGGAAGATCCTAGTTATTGAAAGAGCTTGTGTCCTATTCTCTAGGCAAAGAGAAATAAAGGCCCCAAGATTGAGAACTGATCTTGGTACATTTGTGGGATGGAAAGAAGACATGTTTGAATGGAGCATGTAGCACTAGGGGAAAGGAGTAGAGAAGAGGCGAGAATACACTGCCAGGTAACATTTTGTAGGGCTTGTAAGGTATGGGAGGAGGTGGACTTAACTCCTCCAAGTATGACAGAGAATTGTAAACCACATAGTGGCAAAATCTTATTTACATATCAGAAAACTCATTTGTGTAAAATAATAATTGTTTTTTAATCCTTATATGCATTTGGACCTGTGTTGGTACTACATCCTTGTTTCTTAATTTAAATGCTCAACACTGTCAATATGCATGTAATTTCAAATGTGCATTGTGAGAACACAAGAAGGCAGTTAAAATCACTTGACATAGTATTTTCTTTTTCATCAATTTTTGTGAATGCATTTTAAGTTCTTTTATGAAATATTTCAATTAAACAATACTCAATCCACTTATTTCACTACATCCTTCCTACATAAAACTTCACACACTATTTTTAAAGGTGTACGTATATGTTATGTTCCTCTACCCATAGTCACAAACAATGTATTCTCATTTCAACCAGTTTAATGTATCATGACTATCTTTTGTGATGATAAAATTACCCATTTTCTAGAAACATGAATTTTGAATTGAGTGTGGACCACTTAAAACATTTTTTTCTCTAAAAGACAATATTCTTCCATGATTGATGAAGATTAGTGTTAGTTACTGAGTTTGAGATCTTATTTCAGTGTAGTATTTTTCCTTTTCTTTCTTTTCCAGACATGAATATGTGCCAAGCAAACACTATATTTAAACCCCTGAGAAGTTTAAAAAGGATTGGAGACAGCAAAGGGAGTTCTTTTATATTTCAATATCCTCTGTAATTAACATTTCTGTCTCAGTATTAATAAAAACAAGCTTTTCCCTTTTTTTGATTTTCATTTTAGTGGCTGAAGCCATTATTTGTGTGAAAGGACAATCTAGCTGTTAAAAGTAACACAAGTGTAAATTGGAGGGTAATTGGAAGAGATAATTTGCTGTTATGAAAACATGTCCAAATATTTGTTCATGTAGTTGTCAAAAAAATGGAGATTGTAAGGCCAATCCAGTTCTCACCCTCAGATACTAACTTGTTGTTACTGAGGGCTTAGCCTTCATGTAGTTGGTGATCAGACTGTATCACATGTGCTTGAAACAGCATCTTTAAAAATGGAGAGTACTTGTAATGGAAGAACAATGGGTATGGCCTCTTTACTATTATACCCTTAGCAAACAAATGCTTTGTTCTTTATTAACTCTGATCACAGAAAAATGCTTAATCTTAACATGTAGTGTATAATCATTGCCCACTGATTCTTTAAAAAGCGAAAATACATTTGTTTACATAGATTCTTAAAGATTCAGTTGAAAGCAAGTTCGACATATAATAGTAGTAAAAACATGGCGCATATTTCAGAGACATCCCTACACTCAGGCAAATAGTAGGTAAGAATTTATATTGTCATCTCCCATCAACCACTGAAAACCCTATAAATATCTGAGAAGCACTGACAATAGTGTTTCACATGTTATATATAGAGTTGCTATGAGTTGGGCCATGACTCAAGGGCACCTCACAACAACAACAATGTTGTGATGATCTTTATTTTCTAATCAAGAATTAGAAATTTTTCCCATCAAAATCACCTAATTTACTTGTTAACAAGTGGCAGTATGGTGATAATTAAAGGAAAAACAGTAGTGGTAATAATAATAAGTTGTCTTTATTAATCACTAATACTAGCATTACATAAAGTGTCTCATTCAGAAGTCACAACATTTCTGTACATTAAAAACTCTCAAAGTACAAGTGGTTTGGAAAAAGATTAACCATCTATTCTTATATCCCTGACATTTTACTATATACCTTCTCCAACACATTAGATTTTGCTAATGTTATCTATTTTAATTTTAATTATAGTTTCAGTAATCTAAACATGTTGTTGTTGTTAGGTGCCCTTGAGTCGGTATCCAACTCATAGCGACCCTCATAGGGTTTTCAATGACAGACTGTTTCGGGATTGCCTTGGGAGTGGATTGCTACGTCCTTCTCCCATTTTTGCGGTGCTGGGAATTGAACTCGGGACCTCAGAGACTGCTGCACAACGCTCTACTAACTGAGCTAAATCCCAGCCCCCAATCTAAACATAGCAACACTATTCTTTTTAAAAGCAATGAATATTATTCTTCTTAAAAGGAATGACACTGGAAAAGGGAAGACAGATTCATTGACTTGTTTAAACAATTTAAAAATTATAGCATATTACTGTACCATTAAAAATGTTGTAAACAATATAAAACCCACATAAAACTCTAATATGAAAAAAATATTCTAATGATGTGTGATGCGGCATCAAGAAAGTCCTCCACATGCACAGGGGCTGGGTATATTTTATGAACACCAATGAGTTTTTATCTTCCCTGAAGCAAGATAAAAATGATATTTGTAATTTAGGAGTACTTTTTCTTTTAATTTATTTCAAGGAATCTGAAGAAATCAAAATAGTGCTTTTAGCATACTCAAGCCAGTGAATAAAGATGAGGGATAAATAAATTTTTGCATTCAGAAAGTATGATTATATGTTGTTATTATTAGGTTCATATGCTGCTGCTTTTAATCAAAAGAGATTTTAAATATTAAAAGTCTTAAAATTTGCAAAGTTCTGATGACTGCATTATAGCCATATATATGCTATCCAAAAGAATAGGAAGATGTTCTAATGTAAAAACATATTTCCTCAGAAGTGGAAGTTCACAAAAACCTAACAAATAGCTATGTGTACCTGATAAGTGGCAGATTCTTAAGAGCTAAAGATTTGGCTATAAACAGAAGAAAGAAGGATGCTTGCCTGCATGAAGTTTATATGCTAATAGGGAAAGGCAGATAGATATACGAATGAGTAAAATATTTATCAGGTCAGATAGTAAATAGCTGTGGTGAAAGGACAAGAGGAAAGGGTATAATACCAGTGGCAGAAGTATGCGATGTCTGTGGCCCCAGACAGATACATATAGCGAAGGGATGAAGGCTAACCTGGAAGCCCTGGGCTCCAAGTGGATATTAAAGTATACAGATTATCTCTGCCTTTCTTGATCTAGGTCACTATCCAACTGGGAGAACTGTGGCATAGGAAATGCCAAGAGTCTTACCCAGAGAAAGCAGTATTCTGGACCCCATCTTCCTTTTGTCAAGTGCATAGTATTCCTTGGTAATATTGATCATTCTGTCATTTCAATTGAACATTGATTTTAGAACCTATTTTGACATAAATAAGACTTAATAACTGCATAAAGCTTACAAAATACCTTCTTGCTTGCAGCTGTACAACTGTGGTGTCTGATCCCATCAGGTCTCAGAAGCTAAGCAGGGTCGGACTTGGTTAGTACTTGGATGAGAGGCCTCCTGGGAACATAAAGTGCTGTAGGCTTGAGAGATGAACCCAGCAACCCATTCCCAGAAAACAATCTGCCATTGAGAACGCTATGAATAGCAGAGAAGCACTGACAATAGTGTTTCATTTGTTGTACATAGGGTCACTATGAGTCAGACACCAACTCAATGGCACCTAACAACAATAGCAACAATACATTCTCAGCCAGGCAGAATGGCATATGCCTATCATCCCAGCAACTCGGGAGGCAGAGGCAGGAGGATCACAGTTCAAGGCCAGAGGCAGCATGCACAACTTTATCTTGTGTTAAGATAACACATTAAAAAGGGGCTGGAAGTGCAGCCCAGTAGTGGAGTGCTTGCAAAATATGTGTAAGGCCCTGGGTTCATGCCCCTAGTACTGCAAAAAATAAAAAAGAATTTAAATAAATATATAAATAAATAAAGATCCCTTCTGGTATTACATTTTGATGTAGATTTGTTTAAAGATGGGGTTTTCTTGTTTTCACTAATAAAACACGTTTATGGCACAATGTGACTACAAAGGGAATTTAACATCAAAGATCTCTTGCTCAGTTTTTGATGTAGATGCTTCATGTACATTATTTCATAAAATCAGTAAAATATCTCCCTGAGTTGGGTGTTATGAATTCCTTTTTAAGATAAGAAAAAATAAGATAATCAAGTTCACAGCAAAAGCAAGTGACAGAAAGACAATTAAATCCAAAGTCTTCATTTATTCTTTCTGTCAAAATATTATGTGTACAAAACCACCTCATAAAATAAATTCATTTTGTACTTTGATGGTATTCTCACAATTGTATATACAATGGAAAAAATCAATGTAATTTCATGAAAATACATCAAACCATAAGATATGAGATAATACATATTCATTTCTTGAAATATTATTTCTCTAATGAAGGACCACCTGCAGCCATATCACTGTGGCATCCAATCCCATCAGATCTTGGAAGCTAAGCAGGATCAGGCCTGGTTAGTACTTGGTTGGGAGACTGCCTGGGAGCACCAGGTGATGTAGGCTTGGGAGAAGGACCAGGCAGCCCACTCCCAAAAAACAAACAGCCATTGAAAACTCTATGAATAACAGAGAAGCACAACAACAGTGTTTCTTCTGTTGTACATGGGGTCTCTGTGAGTCAGACACCAACTCGATGGCACCTAACAACAATGAAGGACCAAGAGATTGAATTTCTCCAGCAAAGCACAGTAATCAAGTTTAGGTAATGATGCTGACAGATTTACATCCTCAAAGCAGTCTGTCTTTCCAGAAGTTACATACTTATTACAGCATTAAATACTGAAATATCTTTTTATGTACTGATGGAAGTCTCAATAGATGAGCTGTCTAAAGACAAAATATAAAATGCCATATGTAGTTAGGTCAAACACTCTAATCTGCTTCCTAGTTATTACTGTCATGAAGCTACTTTTTATTTTGTCAAGTGAAATGAAAATGTGAGCTTGCTTTTCAACCAGAAAATGTCAAAACCACAAGTTCTCAGGACTTAATAGAAGCAAAATTATTAAGATGACTTTATACAAAATATTGATCTATTTTTCTGCTTTATGATTTAAAGGGTATGAGTTATTTTAATTATGTTCTCGAAACAGAGAGGAGATAAGCTTTCCTCTAACCACTTCCTGAAGTCTGAAATATCGAGAGTTATATTGCAAACAGCCATAAAAATATGCAATTTTTGTTTTCTGTCAAAAGGTCAAAATAATGGGATTCTTTAGTAAAAGAAATTCTTATACCACACTATAGTATGATTTTTTTATTATAATTTTCTCATCTCCCTGTTCACACAAACACAAAGACATATATACTTCTGTATACTCATCTGTGTGTGTCCATGTGTGTATGTGTACCTGAATTCATGCTGTTCCTGGCAAATGAGAGAAGGCTAGAGTTTTCAAAAACTTGAGAGAAAGAATCTGTCAAGGATCCTCTAGCTGTCAGTTCAGCCTGAGGAAAATCACTTCTTCTCCATTAACCTGTTTTCCTTATGTCTACGATCTGCCAAATTCTGTGAAAATCCTATTTATTCATTCAACTAATATTCATGGAATTTCTAATTTCCAGACCACAGAGAAACTTTCTTACTCCATTATTCTAGTTGAAATACCAGTCTTAAACTTTCAGAATCTGAAGAATGATGTTTTCTTTTATTGCTGGTTATGTTATTTCCAAATATGTTACCTAAGGGCACATAGTGCAACTTCAGAGAAACCAGAATAAGCCATGGTTTCTGGCAGTGTCAATAATTACATATCTCAACAATATAAAATGGAGCAGAACTCCACAGTTCATTCTTAGACAAGAATCTGTGTCAGTCATTCTATTCTACTGGTTGGAACTTCAAAGTCAAGATTTTTTCTCCTAATCGTGAAAACACAGTTATGCAATGTTCCCCTGGGTCTTTGATAATATTTCCAGTTTACCCTGTCATAACTCTTATCAGTTCTACAAATAAAATAGGCTCAAGAAATTGCAACTCACATGGGTAAAAAGGACTTACAAAATGGCTCTTAATGAGAATCACTAAAGTGAGACCACTTACTTGCCATTTCCAAGAAATCAGTTTTGTTACTTTGCTTGGGATTGATCAGGTTCCGGGATGTTAATCTCTATTAGATGCTTTCGTAAAGAATTGATTTAAAAATCAGAGTACAATTTGCTTATATGTATTTAATGCCATTTCAATCAACCAAAAATTCATAATCCCTGAAAAACAAAGAAAACTATGCATTTTATGACACATTCCCTACTTCTCCTTGTGGACATAGAATGATTATTTCTTTCCAGAAATGTCTGTCTCACTGTTACAGCACTGAATGAGTACATTATATTGCTCTTTCTAGCCTCCATGGACATTCCATGCTCCCATTCACATTTTAGTAACTAATTGTAAAAATATCCAAAGTGATTGTTTTTCTTATGTAAATGTGTGATTATTTTAATGATGTTCAGAGATTAGAGTATGCCATAGTTTCTTGACAGACATTAAGTTACAAAACATCTCTTAGGGTGAGTTATTGTTTTGCTTTATCTATTTGTTTCCTTATGCTTCAAGCAGAAAAGATGATTTACAATATTTTTTGATCCAGGATACATACTTCCTTTCTAAATTTAAGATTATCTAAACGCAACAAAAATAATTAATACAAGCTTAGAAAAATGGGAAAATAAATCTCGGGCCTTGTATATTTTTCTTATAATTAGACCTTGGTTCTTGTGTGATTCAAGCCTAAAAAATCAGATATAGACACATATAAAGATTTGAGCATCATTGTCCTACAGATCATGACTATAATAAATATTACATCTATTTATTTTCTTGAACATTGCCATCACCAAGCTAGTACTTCAATAACTAAACCTTACCTTGATATAATCCATTTTCTTTTTTAATTTTATAATCAATTTAACTACAGTCAGATAGTATATGATTTTGACTTAGTCTGAAAATACCACACACATAAGATTGTTGTTTTAACTTTTTATAAATATTTTCTTTCATCAAATGATAATCATTAATAACATTGTATAATAGTACTGATGATGCCTCAGGACCCTGTCCAATGTCATTTGATTCCTTCTTCCTTTGTTCACATATATCCAACCTGGCATTATCAGCTCTCTACCCTGCCACTTTCTGCCTTAGTCATGTGTATGCCAAAATTATTGCCATCCAGACCCAGAAATAAAAAGAAGGTCTTTCCTCACCATTGAGTGAGCCTGGGAACCGATTATCTAATAGATTGTAAGCTTCCTAAGGGCAATCAGCATCTTATATTTGTAGTTAAAATGGCTGGCCCAGAATCAAGTGCATAGTAGATGTTTAATTATTTGCCAAATAAATGGCTGAATGACTAATTGAATAAACAAAGAGAAGGGTCTAAATTCTGACCTCCCAGGCTAGAAATTGCTAGTTCCTTTATCAAATATTGAGTGTCTCAGTTCCCAAATATTCTGTCTCTGACTAAAGCCTTACATTAAATATAACATTAAACTCTAGATGTCAAATTAAGAAATTGCTTAGAGATTTTTTGCCTTCCTCTTATTGATACCTCATCTCAGCTTAAGTCACTGGATATTTGGAAATTCATACAGGCCAGACAACAAACATCCATTTGGCCAATCATCCAACTAGTACTTTTCAATTTCTTGTATATGCTGGGCATTTTGGATACAAGGAAATTAAACACAAAGTCCTTGCCTTCATGAAAATTACAGTCTAGAAGTAGAAAAAGAGTAGGTAGACAATGAACACAAGAAATACGAAGTTATAATTCTGAAAAGTGCTATGAAAGAGTATAGGCTACATAGTGTTCTGAGAACTCATAATGAGGAAATGTGACCTTATTGGGGAATTCAGGCTTTCCCCAATAAGGTATGTATTACCTGTTACCTGAAGGGCAAATTGGAAATGAGCTAGGTGATGAAGAGAGGGTAGAGAGTCCAGGCAAATTCTTGAGAGAAAATGAAGGACTGGAAAGGCTACTATTTGCTGAAGTTCAGGGAATGCAGAAAGACATGCTATATGAAAAGATTAAAGTAGCAACTGTCAGATCATGTAGGGCTTTTCAGGTCATGGAGAAGATTTGTTTCAGAGTGGTGGGAGGCCACTGAAAGTTGTTGAACAAGAAAAGGAAATGACCATATTTCATTTTTAAATTATCACCCAAGCTTCAGTATTGTGAGTCGACTAAAGGGGCACAAAGGTGGATGTGGATAGATTAGTTTGTTGTCAAGATGAGTTTTTAGCATGTACAACTAGATGGATGTGGGTGTTATTCACTGAGATAGGAAACACTGAGTGTGTGGGAAGACCATGAATTTAATTTTGGACATAAATGTGTGTTTGGAAGTAAATCCTGGGAGAGATGTCTTACAGCTCAGAGCTCAGAGGAAATCATTTGTGTTTAGATTGCAATTCGAGCTGTGGAAGGGGAATACAGTAAGAATAAAAAGGTGAGCCTGAGATTGAACCTGGGGTTTCTCCACCACACAATGTCTATGCAATGTCACCATGCAATGCAGAAATGACAAAGAAGGAGCTGACGCAGAGGAGAGTAAAGTAAGGAAAATTCCTGATATAAGACTGGGAACCCTATGTTTTAAGGGGGAAAGAAGATACTGACTGTATCAAAACTGCTTTGAGGTCACCTGAAAACTGAATAATGTCCAATTAGATTCAGTATTATGAAAATCAGTCAGGTGATTTTAGTAGCATAGCTGTTTCGGTGGATTCCTGAGATCAGAATTCATAACGGTGAGATCTAGAAGTGAGTGGAAATTAAAATGGAGAAAGTATAGACAAGTCTAGCCTTCTGGGCATTTTGTGACTTTGATGTTGGTGACTCCTTTGGAAAGTGGGATGACTTAACTCTTAGAAAAATCCTTTTCAGTTGCCTTATTTCTTGTTGTTGTCAGGTGCCGTAGAGTCATGTTCTACTCATAGCAACCCTTATAGGGTTTTCAATGGCTGATTGTTTCTGGATTGCCTCAGGAAGGGTTGCCACATCCTTCTTCCATTTTTGTGGTGCTGGGAATTGAACTTGGGACCTCAGAGACTGCAGAGGAGCACTCTACCAATGGAGCTATATACCAGCCCGCCTTATTTCTTATTCTTTCTTCATTCCAAACTAGTTCGCAATAAAGTTCTAAAGAATGTACTTCTCATTCCTAACAAGAGCTGCTTCAATAAATTACTTCTTCTCCAAAACAGGGTCTCCATAAACCCACACTGTCCTCCAACTCACCATCCTCCTGCCTCCACGTCCCCAGTGCTGATATTGCAGGTATATACCAACACCAGTCTGGCACAAATACTTTTTTCCTTTTTGGGGTACTGAGGATGGAACCTAGGGCACTGCACATGTTAGGCAAGTGGTCTATGACTGATCTATATCCCCAGCTCTTGTTAAATTACTAAACATGATGCCTATTGGCTCACTAAAGAACCTAAATGTCTTCTACAAGTCTCAAAGTGCAACATAATTGATGCTCTCTGACTTCCTGTATCCATGACTTCCTGAGTGAATTTCTATGATCTTTTTCTAAGTTTCTTCTATAGCATTTGAGAAGCTGAATTTATAATTAGGATACATGAGAAATATAATATCTGGATGGAAGGTTAGACATCAGTCATTTGTGATATTTCACAAAATTAAAATGGATTTATTATAGCATCTTTACTTCATTTTCTTTTCTTCCTTTCTTTTCCTTCCTTCTTTCTGTTTCAGAAATGAATACCCAATATTGATTCTATACTCCATAAGGCACTAGCTCCTAAAAAGAAAAATGAAATTAAGAAATATTGAAAAGTACACTGGAATGTCTGAAACAGGCTACGTCAGAATAAAGATCAAAGAGAACGTGGTTGAGAGAACAGATGTGATACTTTTAAACGTAAGGTTGAAGTGTGAATAGAGCACTACCAAGAAGACAAAGTTTAACAGACATTGCTGTAGAATGTCAGTGAAAGTCTACAGAAGGAAGACATTGTTTATTATAACAATTGAACTATCAAATTTTGAGAGTGAATATAAATAAGAGATATGTATGGAGGGACATGGAAGTATGTTCAGTAATCAGTGAGGGTATGTCAAAGGTAAAAGCAGTGAATTTAGGTCCAACAGAAATTTTAAATGCAAGACACTTTAGAGGGGAGATATTTTTAATAAGTAAAATGACAATTATGGGCTTATTTTAGGCATCATGACTCAAAGGACATCCAAGTATACATATACTGAGCCAGAAGAAAATGATAACATACTTAGAGTTACCCTGCAACAATCTAACCTTGAATTCTCACTGGGAAGAACTACTCAGTAATCAGCATTTTGTAACAAATGTCCTAGATTGATAAAGAAAAATGAGAGGGTCCATTGAAAATATGTTTTAAATCTACTAGATTAGATTTGCTTACATCAGACTAAAGTTAAATTTTAATTGCAGAGTGAAACCATTTCATATGTATTCACTTCTAGTAGTTGTTGTCTACAGTCATACACCCTGGCATGTGATCTTGAAAGCTAAGCAGGCTCGGGTCCAATTTGTCCTTGGATGGGAGACCACCTGGAAATACTGGGTGGTGTAGGCTTGGGAGAAGGACCTGGCAGCCCATGCCTGAAACAATCAGCCATCAAAAACCATATGAATAGCAGAGAAACACTGATAATAGTGGCAGGCATGGCTTAGTCTCAGGGAGGATTTCATTTTGTTGTACATAGGGTCTCTATGAGTCAGATCTGACTTGATTGATGGCACCTAACAATAATAACAACAGCAGCAGCAGCAGCAGCAGCAGCAACGAGTAGTTGTTATTTTATGACATAAATAGAAAATGTCAACTCTCTTGTGAGAAAATATACCCAATAATCTTAATTACCTATATTTAGTTCTTGTTGTTGTTGTTGTTAGGTGCCGTCGAGTCGGTATCCGACTCATAGCTACCCTCTGTACAACAGTGGAAACACTATTGTCAGTGCTTCTCTGCTGTTCATAGGGTTTTCAATGGCAGATTGATTTTTGGGAGGGGGTTGACAGGTCCTTCTCCCAAGCCTACAGCTTCTGGTGTTCCCAGGCTGTCTCCCATCCAGGTACTAACCAGGCCTGACCCTGCTTAGCTTCCGAGATCTGACAGGATCGGATGCCACAGGGCTACAGCTGCAGGATATTTAGTTCTTAAGTGGTGGTTATTAGATAACCTCAAGTCATGTCCAACTCCTACTGACCATATGTACAACAAAGTGAAACACTACCTGACACTGTGCCATGCCTGGCATTATTGTCAATGCTTCTCTGCTATTCATAGGGGTTTTGATGACTGATTGTTTGGGGAATGGGCTGCTAGGTCCTTCTCTCATTTTTTTGGTGCTGGGGATGGAATCCAGGCCCTCAGAGCATACAGAGCAGCACTCTACCAACTGAGCTAAACCCTAAACCCTTATTCTTATAAAGAAGGTTTATTTTTAAGGAACCAAATTCTAAATTTTATTTCTTTATCACTTGTGGATATGTTTGATTTAGACTGGTATTCAGATCCTTTGCACTATGTATTTTATCTAGTAAAACATATGATTTACTTGGTTCACAATGGTAAACAAATGAAATGATTAAACTCAATGTAATTGAAGCCAAACTGTTAACCAATGACATAGATGCTGAACAAATTAGTTTATATATCACTAGTCACATACATGGGGAGAAAGTAAAGGTAGAATAATTTTTTTCCTAATCAAAATTTAATTGTGTCTGTATAAGACCCATAAAGATATAAATATCTTTGCGAAAATCAGGTATGTTAAAAATGACATGGAATTGGATTAGCTTCAGGAAAATCAGTTAATTTTATTTAGTTTTAGTTTCTTCATTTGTAAGTACAGACAATAATTTTTACCTATCACACAGAATTATTCTATTAAGATAATACATATGACTTTTTTAAACTAGAAAAATGGTTACCCACTAATTATTTTGTGACCACTTGGCAAAATTCTGAGGATATAGATATACATTTAAGTAAGTTTTCAAAGGGGTATTTGGAAAGTAATTATGGATCTTTTGCACTAGAGAAGTAGGTATTGTAGTGAAACTACCCTGGAAACTATTTTTGTGGGTAGGAGGAAGAGGGAGGTTGTGCTAATATGAAGGATGAGGCACATAACTGGAAACTGGAAACCCAATGAAAAGAAACTTCTGTTTCTTGGCTTGTCCCTGGAATCTATGCTGATAATAGTGTATCTTCTCCACACCAACTGTTTATGTATGCCTTAGGCCTAGAGAGATTAATGAATTAAGCCTACTTTAACAGCAACAAATTACACAGTAATTTATTTTCTTTTATTGATGCATATGTTATATACATGTATTTTTCCACTTTAATGTCCTCATTTACATAAGTTTAAATAGACATATGAATTACAACTCTGAGGCTGGTTTGACATAGTTTATGGGTCCCTACACCTTTTGATGTCTGCTTCACAATACTTATAGTTCAAATGCAGAATTATAAATATTTCTTGGGAATGTGGGTGTGGAGCACACACACAGCATTCATGAAGCCCTGGATTCAATGTCTAGCACCAAAAAACCAAAAAGTAAAATAAGTATTCATTATTAAAACAATATTGAATTTAATTCTGAGCCTTCTGTCTTTTCTTGCATTAATCCATACAACTGAACAATACTTATATGAAATATATATACAGTGTACATATGTATATATGTACAACTAATGATAATACAAAAATGAAGTTTATAAGTGCTACATGAGTAATGCAGAATGTATGGGGGTTTGACTTTTCGTAAAAGTGGACATCATCTTGGAGGAAGTGATTTTGGGGCTCCACCTCCAAAGATATTCGTAATTTCTTGGAAAAGATAAATTGGAAATAGTTTGTGAGCTACGGAAGATTTTAGGATAGGAAGGTGATATGAGATATGTTTTAAGAAAATCAAAATGATTACTATAGCCAAATAGATTAGAAGGCAGGAGCTGATTCTTCAGTAGAAAATGTAGTTTGGACACTTTTAGTAGCAGGCCAGTGGTTCACAAGCATTGAGCCTCCTGGTTACAGAAGCATCTGACTAGATTTTTTTTTTAACTGCAAATTTCCAGATTCCTCCTGTGAAACTGATACAGTGGGTCTAAGGTATGGCCCAACAAGCAGTATTAAAAACCTGCTGAGTGATTTTGATGATAGCCAAGGTTAGGAACAATAGTATAAATTTTCTGATCTTACTGATAAAGATTTTAAGCAGGATGCAAAGAAAATGGTAGCAAAAGTAAGTAGCAGTGGCATAGAAGTTATTTTATTTGCTGTAGACATTTGAATGCGAACATTCAAAATGATACTTTTTACTATCATTTGAATTTAATAAAATGCACTAGTTAAAAGTTTTATTCTATTACTATATTTACAAATGTATTTATTTTCTATTCTCTTGCCATTGTTTTCTCGTATTGACACTGCAACAAATTTTGGATAAATAAGCTTGAAACATTTCTCTTTTCTATATATTCTTGCCTGAATTTTAAAATTATTTTATTATTTGATATCCTTTTATAACTACATGGATATTGAAAATGATCCTACTTGCTACCATAGATATTTTTAGGAAGAAATATATCAAATGGTGAAAAGAAAACAATTGTATTTGTGACTGTCTTAAGAGTTTTGTTATATTCTATATTTAGTAAGGTTCTGTGCATCTCAAATTTTATGTATGTTTATTACGATTGGAAAACTCATTAGGATAGAAACTCTGATTTACTTTTTAAAAATCCATTTAAACTCTCAGTGTTAAATCCATTTAAACTCTCAGTGTTAATATCAACAGATATTAATTATTATAATGTATAGATCATGAAAGTAGGCAGAATTTAAGTAGGGAAAGAAAATGGACTATAGACAAGGAGGAGGGGGCAAGAAGAAAAGGTA
>VMDO01011861.1:0-64742 GCA_007922755.1 Pedetes capensis | reverse complement strand
AAGACCATATTTTCCAACTACTGGGCCTTCTCCTTTGTTTCCAACCTTTGCATTCCAGTCACCAGTGATTATCAGTATGTCTTGTTTGCATGTTTGATCTATTTCAGATTGCAGAAGCTGATAGAAGTCTTCCCTTTCTTCATTTGTGGCCTTAGTGGTGGGTGCATAAATTTGAATAATAGTCATATTAACTGCCCTTCCTTGTAGGTGTATGGATATTATTCTATCACTGACAACATTGTATTTCATGACAGATCTTGAAATGTCTTTTTTGATGTTGAATGCAACCCCATTTCTCTTTAGTTTATCATTCCCAGCATAGTAGACCATATGACTGTCTGACTCAAAATGGCCTATGCCGGTCCATTTTAGCTCACTGATGCCTAGAATGTCAATGTTTATGCGATCCATTTCTTTTTTAACAATTTCTAATTTGCCTAGATTCATACTACGTACATTCCATGTTCCAATTATTAATGGATGTTTACAGTTGTTTCTCCTCATTTTGAGTTGTGTCACATCACCACGTTGAGCACCCTGAGGTTTTACTCCATTTCCCTCATCACGGTAGACTCTACTTGGAGGAGGCAACTCTTCCCCAGTAGTCTTTCGAGTGCCTTCCAACCTGGGGGCCTCATTTTCTGGCACTATATCTGACAGTGTTTCTTTGCTATCCATAGGGTTTTCAATGGCTAGTTGTTTCAGGAGTGGCTTGCCAGGTCCTACTCCCTAGTCTGTCCTAGTCTGGAAGCTCAGCTGAAAACCTGTCCACCCTGGGTAACCTTGCTCATGTCTAAGGTTACAGTGGCAGAGCTCTCAGCCTCATTGCAACACGCAAGCCCCCACGGCAAACTGACAGACATGTGGGGACTCTGATGGTAAAATAATTAATACAAGGATGCATATATAGCATAAGAAAAAGAGAAAGAGAATAAAAAGAGGGAAGAGAGTAAAACAAGGAAGGAAGCAAATAAAAATTAGAAAAAAAAAGAAACCTCACGCATACACGCTCCCACCCACGTATAAAATCGCTTATAGTCAGGTGTGGTGGTATACACCTGCATTCCCAGCAGCTTGGGGGCGAAGGCAGGAGGATCGCAAGCCCAAGATCACAGGCAGCCTGCGCAACCCAGAGAGACCCTGTGTCAAAAAGTAAAAATATGGGCTGGGGGCGCACCGCGGCAGTCCAGCACCTACAAAGCGAATAGGCGCAAGACCCTGGTTTCATACCCCCATACAAAACAACAAAATCAAACAACAACAAAAAAACCAAACGAAACCAAAACAAAAACCCCAAGAAACAAACAAACAAAAAAAAACAAAATCAAAACAAAAACAAAACAAAACCATGCATACAAGCTCGCACACACTTATTAACACTTCTAGTCAGGTGCAGTGGTGCACGCCTGCAATCCTAGCGGCTTGGGGGGCGGAGACAGCAGGACCACAAGCCCGAGATCAGAGGCAGTTTGTGCAACCCAGCAAGCCCCTGTCTGAAAAAGTAAAAAATATGGGCTGGGGGCGCAGCGCAGCTTTCCGCCCACTTGGGAGACCACTTGGGAGAACCAAATCCTCTTGTGGGTGGGATGGTATTCAACCCCCCCAGAGAGAGTCTGTAGTAGGTCTGCCATGCACGGCGATTGCGCTCGAAACTGTTCTTATTGTGTCTAATTGTCCCGCAAGACTCTGCCAGAAAGGAGCACTCTGTCTGCATGGTGCTCAGCCTCCTCTGCAGACCTCACCTTTCTCCACAGTGCAGTGGGATGACTTAGGATCCCCTCTGGTGTGTCTGGGGTCCAGGCACATGTGTGCCCGTATGTCTGTGGAGATTGCGTCTGCATGACTGTCCCGCCACAACAGGAGAGAGGGAGCCGCGTTTCAGCTCTGGATGTGTACTGCTGGCACTGGTTCCCCACGGCCACAACAGGAGGGAGGGAGCGATTCCATGCTGACTCACCCGAAAACTTGCAGTTTGTGTCCCGCGGGCAGGGTGACAGTGTGATGTCAATGTTGCATGCTGTGTTGGGTCCGGCTCCCGTGGGTGTGTGGGCAAAGTCCCCTCTGAGTCTCCAGGATTCTATCCTGCTGTTTGCGTGATTGTTATTGTTAGGTGCCATCAATTTTGGTCTGACTCATGGTGACCCTCCCAGAGTTTTCAATGGTTGATTATTTCGAGATTGCTTCAGGAGTGCATTGCCATGCCCTTCTCCCAAGAGTTCTGATTTATTTGTATATATGTTGCAATTATTACATTGTGTCACGTGTTGGCCATTTTATCATTATAAAATGTCCTTTTTTATCTCTAGTAACAACTTTTCTCTTAAAGTACACTATTGTCAATCTTAGTGTATCAATTAGAGTTTTCCAAAGAGAAAGAACCAGTAGAAAACACACATATGCTCATGCGTGTGCGTGCGTGCACACACACACACACACACACACACACACACACACACACAGAGGATTTATTATGAGAATTGATCAAGAGACGATGGAGGCTGAGAAATCCCATGACATGCAATCTATAAGCTAGATAACCTCAAAAACTGATGTAATCTGGTCTCTGAATCTGAAGGCCTAGGAGTTCTGATGTCTGAGGGTAAGAGAAGGTGGGTGGGTGTTCCAGCTCCAAAAGAGAGACCTTCTTCTTCTATCCAGGCTCTTAGTGGATTAGATGATGCCCAACCACATGAATGAGGGTGTATCTTGTTTAGACAGTCTACTAAGTCAAATGCTAATCTATTCTGACTCACCCAATGGCACCTAACAACAACAACAACGACAACAGCAACAACAACAACAACAAACTCTTCCAGCTATAACTTCACAAACACCCAGAAATAATATACTGCCAGCTCTGTGGGTATTCTTGAACCTAGTCAAGGTGACAAAGCTAACCAACATAATCAGTGTATCCAATCCATCTCTTTTCTGGTTCATCTTTGCATGGCATATCTTTTTACATCCTTTTTTCCAAACTAAGTGAGTCTTTGAATCTCAGGTATGTCGCTTTCAGATAACATGCAGTTAAATCATAATTTTTAAATTCTTTGGCCTTTTATTTATTTATTTGAATGCTTATCTAATTATTGTTTTTATAATTATTCATAGATGTTTTCATCTGCATTTTGCTGTTTTCTGCATGTCTTTTTTGGTTCTTCTAGTCATTAATTAATTTCTGTTTTATCTTGAACAGATTTTTATAATCATTTCATTTTAATTTTTGTTGTTGTTGTTGTTGTTGTTGTTAGGTGTCGTAGAGTCATGTACGACTCACAGCAACCCTTATAGGGTTTTCAATGGCTGATTGTTTTGGGATTACCTCGGGAGTGGGTTACCACTTTCCTCTCCGTGGTTTTTTTTTTTTTTTTTTTTGGTGGTGCTGGAAATCGAACTCAGGACCTCAGAGACTGCAGAGCAGCACTCTACCAACTGAGCTAGATCCCAGACCTAATTTGTTTTAATAATTTTAATTTTATTTTCATAGTCTTTCCCCTTGGGGTCACAATTAACATCTTAATTGTTAATATTCTAGTTGTATTAGCACTAGTTTAATTTCAAAATTATACCAAAACTTTACCAAATGTAGCTAAATTCTGTACTCCATTCTTTTGTGCTATTACCATACAAACTGCATCTTTACACAACATGTCTCATCAGTGCACATTTATAGTTATTGATTTATTCAAATATCTTTTAAATCATGTAGGAAAAAGTTTCAAACCAAGAATACCTTTATATCATCTTTTGTATTTGCCTATGTAGTTGACATTCTTTTTTTACAGCAGCCTTTCTTTTCTTCATGGTGATTTCATTTATAGTTAAGTGTTGTTTCATTTCCTCCTGAAAGGCTTTAAACCTGTCCTTCCTCCACTGGTTGCTGCCAGATTGCTGGATTTAACCATGACTGTGGGCTGTGGGTTTTCCATGCTACCACAGAACTGAAAGGTAGATGAAGAAATAAGATCAATTAAACTTCCCTAAGAGAAAGTTCATTGTTTCACTGAAATTCATTGGAGTTGAACAAATGTTTTCCATGTAACTATTAGACGGTTTAATTTCTAGAATTCTGAAAATGTTGGTTCTAGCTATTTGTGAGAGATTTTGTGTAGTCTTATGGAGGAGAGAATTTTCAGAGGTCCTTGTTCTTCCATTTTGGCTGACATCTACCAAATTAATTATTTTGAAGTATCAGTATAAATATAGAAAAATATCAGTCTGAGTGAAACTGTTGCACAGCTGTAATCCTACCACTCAGGGGTATGGATGGTCTGATGTGGGGAGATCACAAGTTTGAGGCCAGGCTGGGCTACATCCTAAAATCCTGTCTCAAAACTACACACACAACAAAAACAGTAACAACAACAAAAGAAACAATATATTCTGTGAGTCATTATCTAGTTTTATGAATATTATGTATATTCATCTTACTTTGTTGTTAGGTGCCATCGAGTCAGTATCCGACTCATAGAGACCCTCATAGGGTTTTCCATGGCTGACTGTTTCGGGATTGCCTTGGGAGTGGATTGCCAGGCCCTTCTCCCATTTTTGTGGTGCAGGGAATTGAACTCGGGACCTCAGAGACTGCAGCACAGCGCTCTACCAACTGAGCTAAATCCCAGCTCATTCATCTTACTAGGAGAAGTAAATTGCTCCAACCTTGGATGGAGAAAATTCTAGAAGTAGAGTAAAATAGGCCTTTATTTAAGTGTTTCATGTTTAAGATATGGTCTGGAACTTGGTAAAGCATTGCAGGAGCTAAGAGTAAAATTTCCATTGTGGAGTGGCTGCCCCAAAGGGCAAAGCAAGCTAGGGTGACAATCAGAACCTTTTTATTGTAAACCAGACTGTTTTTGTTATCATTTAAAGTGAAAGCTCTTTCTCAAAGCTAGGTAAAGGTATGAATTTAGTGTCCACCTGACCCCTTCTAGAAAATTAATTGACCAAAAAGCAATAATGGTCTTACTTCAGACCATATGCAACATCATTATATGATCTTGGAGTCAGAGCATCTTATCACAAACCAGGAAGACAATTTTGTTTAGGGTGCACAGTCATGAAGAACCCCAATGTTAGCATTTAAATCTTATCTTCAGATTATAATACCTTTCTACTTACAGAAGGACCAAAAGAGCACTATAAGATATATGACCCCATTATATAAAGTATCTGAAATATGACCTGTGGGAAATTAGCATCATCATCTTTTGAGAGATTTTCAGATATGTAGAATTTCAGCAGGACCGTACACTTCTTGAACCAAAATACACATTTAACCAGAATCCTGGATGACTCACATACATATTAAAGACTGAGAAGCATTGGCATAGATTATCTAGCAATGGCTTGTTGAAATTTGATTGTATACACTCCATTAAACAAGGCCTTGGGAAATGTAAAAGGTTGTTTTTGGTCTTTCTTGCTGTTCTGCTTTCTTCAATTGCAAAGGCAACAGGGCAGCTAAAATATTCTAACCTCAAAGTGGCCTTTTGTAAATTATTAGCTGAAGTATATTAAATATCATTGTACATAATGTTTCAGTATAAGTTCTATAGCAAGAAACAGAGAGAGGCATGCTTTTTTCCCTTAAGAAAAGCCATTTATGTTTCCTAGAGAAATTCTATTCCATCTCATTTTATATACTTAACAGGGACTGTAGCTTCTTTTGCTGCTTCTACAAAGAGATTCCAAACACCATTCTTTGCCTTTTAATATGGAGAGATATAAGTGAAGATAGTGAGCAGCAGGTCTCACATTATTGCACATAGAGTGGTACTTCTGCACCCGAACTGCTCTGCGTTCAAACACTTTGGTCCTTGACCAATAGTTTCCAGTAAAACTTCAAACCCATGACAAAATGGCTTTAGGTCTGGGTGTGGCTTCAATATGTTAAAATTTAGAGGGTTCATGTTTGGTTTTGGTTTGAGTTTAAAACCTATGTGTACATAGCAGGGCTTCAAACCAAAACCTGAATCTATTCTGGCTCAAGCATTTACAAAAATATTTTTGAATCCAAACCTGAACCCAAACCAAGTGAAAAATTGGATTTTGGTTCAAATTTTAATGTTTGTTGTTGTTTTCTATATCATTAACTATTTAAAAACTGAAAAAAAAATTGAAAAAGAATTTTGCTCATCTATTTACATGTAGGATTAAAATTTTAAACCTGAACTTGAAACTTCTAAATTTTGAAATACAGAACCTGTAGCAGAACCAGAACCCAATTTTTCATGGGTTTGAAGCCCTGGTTTCAGAGAATTTTGCTTTAGTGTTCAACCACTGGCTCAGCACTCAGCCACCTATATGAAGCAACATGCTTATCCTTGAAGCTTCTGTCTGAAACAAAGGGGAAAGAGTCACTTTGTGGGTAGATTTCAAATAGTAGATAGTTGCTGTGTTTACAGTCTCATGAGTTTTTGTATGTTTGTTTGTCTTTGCTTATTACTTGTTTTTTCTGTATATATACATACATACACCATAGGATCAAGCTACCTGATGGTTCCAAATGGTATATTGTGGAGCAACAGGAACTCTCACCCATTGCTGGTAAGAATGCAAAATGGTACAGGTACTTTGGAAGACAGCTTGGCAGTTTCTTACAAACTAATGATAGTCTTACCATATGACCCAGCAATAATGGGCTCTGGTATTTACCCAAATGAGTTTAAAATTTGTGTCTGAAAAAAAAAACTGCATACAAATATTTGTAGCAGCTTTATCTATAATTGCCCAAATTTAGAAGCAACAAGATATCCTTCAATAGATGAAAAGATGCACAAACATACAAATGTCTATCCATCCAATGGAATATTACTCATAGATAAAAATAAATGAGCTATCAAATCCCAGAAATACATGAAAGGAACTTACATGCATATTATTAAGTGAAAGAAAAGTCAGAAAAGACTGATTATTGCTTGACTGCAACTATATGACATTCTAGAAAAGGCAATACTATAGGCAATAAAAGGGTAAAAGATTGCCACAGATTGGGGATAAGAGACAAGCAATAAATAAATTGATGGGATACATGGGCATTATTGGGACAATAAAGTTATTTCATACATTCCTGTACTGGTAAGATATATGACATTATGGATTTTGCCTAACCCATACACACACAGTGAATCTCAGGTAAACTGTGCACTTTAGCTAATAATAATGTGTCCGTATTAGTCCGTATTGGTCCGTATCAGTTGTAAGTAATGCAGCACGTCACTGCAAGATGTTAATAAAAGGGGAAACTGTGTGAGGGTGGCAAGAGAGGGCATACGGGAATCCTTTGTACTTTCTGACTAATATTTCTATACACCTAAACCTGATCCAAGAAATAAGTCTGATTTTATAGGAACTCCTATTCCCTAAATTAGAATTTCCTAGGGTGAGAATTGAACCCTGGGCTTATTTGTGTGATCCCCAGGGGACTGCAGTGTACGGAAGAGTTCAGTGGCATTGGGGCACAGGTAGAGAAGGCTTGGATCTCTCCTAGTGGTCTGTGTGCAAGTCTTTCTCCCTGGAGGCAGTTGGTGTCTGTATCATGCTTAGGAAAAAGACAAGTTAAAAATTAGTATGGAATCTGGAGTTGCTAATTCTAAGTATTCCATAAACACAAAACAGTTCCTGTGAAGGTTAGGAATCATTGATATTTTAACCAGTTACTAACATTTGTGACTGTCATTTCATTAATGCCAAAATCTAGTCCTGGCTGGTCAGGGTGCTTCTCCAATTGTCAGCATCAACACCACCTGAGACTTGCTAGAAATACAGATTCTCAAGCTCCACCATCAATGCCATGAAGAAGACATTCCAGAGGACAAGGACCAGGGATCAGTGTTGTCAGCTATCCTAGGTGACGCTTAACTGCTAATGCATGAGAACTGCTGTGAGGAACAAAGCAAGAAGGTACAAAGCAGTGGTTCTAAAACTTGGTTTCACATTACAATTGCTTGGGATGTTTTTAAAAACCATACTAGTATATATTTTTTAAATAGTAACATTTTAAAAATACTGGTACTGGGTGTCCACCCCCAAAATTGTGATTTAATTGGCTTAAGGCAAGGTATGTTGTTGTTGTTGTTAGGTGCCATCGAGTCGGTATCCGACTCATAGCAACCCTCATAGGGTTTTCAGTGGCTGACTATTTTGGGATTGCCTTGGGAGTGGATTGCCAGGTCCTTCTCCCATTTTTGCAGTGCTGGGAATTGAACTCGGGACCTCAGAGACTGCAGCGCAGCGCTCTACCCACTGAGCTAAATCCCAGCCCAAGGCAAGGTATGGGCATTGGGATTTTCAAAAACTTTCTGGGTGAGTCTACTATGCAGGCAGCGTGGGAAGCACTGATACATAGGCAGGAACCAGTCCATCACAGGGTGAGCGCACCAACAGGGCGACCTCTGAAACTGTCCTTTTCAAAGCCCTCTATAGCATCTTCTCCTGACCTGATACATTTTTATTTCCTCCTATCCAATGTCCTCCAATTCATTACTGTTATTACAGGGGAATGAGTCTGGAGAACCTGTGTCACCACAGAGCTGCAGCAACACTTCAATCCTTGTGTTCATCATCTGCAAGAATCCAGACATGACACAGAGTGTAAAGAGCATAGTATACACAAGATTTGTTGTAAAGCAATTGTTCTCCCTCAAGAATTGAGGGCAGGCAGTTGTGGAGTGCTGTTGAAGAGAGCAAAGGTCTAGGTTAATCTTGCAGTTGAGTTTGTGTCTCTGAGAGAGAAGGATCTCCTACCTGGGGTGTTACTGGGAAATTAAGCCTGGAGAAACTTGGAGAAACCTGGAAAAAAAAACCGTGGAGAAACTTTGGTTCTTTGGGTGAAATAAGCTACGATGAGGACACTTTCCTCCATGGAAAAAGATGGAGAGAGTGGGCAGATGAAAAGCTAAGCACGCTTTGTATATACAAAAGCATTTTGGATAGACAGCCAAAGGGGGTGACCCAAGAGATTAGGGGCACTGATCTCTGTCTTCCCTCCAGTCTTGTTGAAAACTAGAGTAAAGCAGTGACCTGCCTAGTATGACCTGCACCCAGAGTGCAAACTCAAGCTCTACCCTTCCCAGACCTACTGAGGGGAAAGTTGAGTAGTCTTCTGTGGTTTAGGGCATATGGAGTTTGAGGTCTTTGTTTTGTAAAATAATTTTATGGGTTTGTCTGGTATACAGTGGTGCTTCAGCACTGGGACTTCCCCATGCTTGAACATTTCAGTCCACAACCATTATTTTTGAGAGAATTCTCATTTGGTGCTGGACTACTTGCTTGGCAATTCACCATTGTGCTAAACCCGTGTAAGAGGCCACTCATACCCATAACACTTTTGGCTGAAACAAAGAGGAAAGTGTCACTTTGTGTGTTAATTTTTAAGCATAAAGATCTGTCATGGGGCTGTGTTTGTGATCTCAGGGTTTTTTTTTTTTGGGGGGGGGAGGTATGTATGTGTATATGTTCAGATGAATACCGTATAGTCACCATGACACCCAAGAAACTTTCTAATGCTAACAGTGAAGGAAAGAGGAAAACAGTAAGAACCACAGTTGAATTAAAAAGGAACTTATTTCTAAATATGTGAGTGGCATATTTGTGTCTATATTAGCCATTCAGCATGGTGCTGTAGCCAATAAATACATTTACATTATTTCTTATGGGAAAAAAGTGCTTGACACTTAAACTGGTCAGCACTTGGTCAGCCTTCCAGATGGATCAAGTATCAAAGTATCTCTGTAGGTAAAATTCTCTACAATTTACTGGATATATGAGTTGCGACATTACATGGCAATTGCAGTAGTAGGTTGTCCTAGGATCTTGGAAGGAAAGTCATAGTGGATAAGATCAATGGATATCAGGAATTGTCTGAAATCAAGTTCTCTGTAAGCAGAGCTTGAGACAGGGATTCAAATTCATGTGATACATTGAAGGAGGACTGTCCGGTAGAAGGAAGTGAGGGAGTCAGGATGAGCAGGCAAAGAAGATGAACACTGTGGGATGAGCTGATGTGATGTCAGTTGAAGTATAGCTTCACTCTAATTCAACAGGAGTTCTATAGTCTGAAGTTCACTGCAGAGCCACCTCTAAAGCAAAAGGACCAGGCTTTGATTTCCCCCTGCCAATTGGTGATGGGCTTCCTCTGGAAGGTGGACATGGCCTCCTGGATGAAGCAGTTCCATTGTTTGAAGGTAAGTCTTGAGAGAAGGAGCCTCTGCAATAGCCAATACAGCAGTTGGGAAATGGGTGCAACCAGTCAGGAAAATAGGTGGGTGGGGCACCAACAAGTCTGCAGTGGGATCACACCAGAAGTGAACAGCAACTCTGAAGCCTCCTCATTACTAATCATGAGCACAGACCTCAGTACAATCTGACAGTCTCAACGGAGACAAAAAAACAAAAAACAAAACAAAAATAAAACAAAACAAACCTCTCAATGTTGAGCTTTTTTTTTTTACTAATTTTCTGTTTATTTATTTTCTCTGTATAATTTTAGCACCTATGATGTGCCTACCTTTTTGCTAGCACTTTGTGGTTTGCTAAGTATTTCAATATGTGGTGTCTTACTTCAGGTTCTCTTGAACACATGCCCTGAAACAAGGAGTTGGGTACAGGTGCTCTAACTGGGAAGTGACTCCAGGACGCATACATGAATGCACAGGGAAAATGAGACAGGGAAGGAGGAAAGGTTTACCCCAAATAAACTGTGAACTCTTTGTAGTAAAAGCACTTGTATAACAGGTCATCACTTTGGACAAGTGGGGCTCCATTTTATTGGTGACATTGAAGAATAAACCCAGAATTGTGCCACCAGTTCCCATCCCTTACTGTACAAGGCTTGCTTCTGGCGACCTTAAGTCTGTAACACAGCCTGGCTATCCTGACTGTGCACAATGTGATTTAAAAGAGAAAGGAGAGAGAAGTTTAGGCTAGTCAATGAAAGTTTTATACAGGAGCAAGATTTGAATATAGCTTTTGAAAGGTTATTCCAGCTGAGAGAGATGAAAGTCTGAGGAATGTAATATCGTTCTAAGTAGAAGGAAGAGAGATTGATCTCAACCCTGCAGGGAAAGAGGTATTAGGAAGATTAATATGGGTATAATATATAAAAAAGTACTGATTTATTAAGATCGCTATAGGAGTAGAGCCTGCAGCCATAGCACTGTGGCATCTGATCCCATCAGATCTCAGAAGCTAAGCAGTGTCAAGCCTGGTTAGTACTTGGATGGGAGACCGCCTGGAAACACCAGGTGCTGTAGGCTTGGGAGATGGACCTGCAAACCACTCCCCAAAAACAATCCACTATTGAAAACCCTATGAATAGCAGAGAAGCACTGACAATAATGTTTCCCCTGTTGTATGTAGGGTCGCTATGAGTCGGACACTGACTCAACAGCACCTAACAACAACATAGGAGGAGAATGTAGCAAGGTGGACAAGCACACAGCTCTTCAATATATATTCATTAAGCACCAACTGTATACCTAGCAACCTATTAGGAACTTGCAGCATCAGGTCAGGTGGCACATTTCAGAACTTATCAAGTGTTGTCATCTGGGCTGAGTCAAGTCAACACTGACCAGCATGCCATTAGTGGCAAATGTTAGCCTTCACATGGAGTCCTGCTCTCTCACCACCAGAGCTGCCACCCCAGCTGACCCAGGGTCAACCTGAGGGGCCTTGGGCATAGTCTGAATCTTCCGAGGCACTCCCCTACATCAGTTTGGCTGAGGTACCCAAGGCAAGGCTCAGGAGGCTGTGGTTCTTGTTCCTGCTCTGCCAGTAAGGCACTTCATGAGCACTCTCTTTTCAAGGAGCTGCTCCTTGCCCTCTTAAAGGCATCTAAACTTGAGGATGCATAAAGTCTTTTCATACAAACTCTATTCAGACACACCCCAAGTCACATTTTATGGACTAAGTTGTCTGATTTGCTACACCTGTGTTTTAACTGGCATGGCTAAAGCTCAACCCTCACATTGAAGGTATTTTCCCATTTGCCAAGCCCCATAAAGAAACACCATTCTTTTTCATTTACTTGAAATTAGCCACCATGTATTTCTCTTAAATAAATATCCAGTGGAAATTTTTCACCTCATGAATTTTCACAACTCACAGCAAATTGAAGCATGCCTTCCATTTGTGTAGAAAACTATTCTCTGGAATGTGTTTGCTTTCTACCAAGGGAATCTGTATTACACAACATTTATTATTTACCAGTGCATAATATTTTTGAAGCAAAGAATGTCATATTTGTGAGAAAATGTGCTGGTTGATAATAGAATAAGCAATGGCTATAGAAAGTCTTTCTATTCAGATTAGAGAGCTGCCACAAAGCTGAAAGGGTTGCAGGTTACACAAATCTTAACCATTGTGTCCAGGAATAAAGTGCCACCCCAGATATATAAATGACAATAAATATGACAGCCTGTAAGTGTCCCCAAATTTTCATAGTAAATTGCAGTATCTAAGCACAGAAGGTGTTCAAATTCCCTTTCCATGTGGAGATCTAAGCTGTACTTCTCTGAACTACCCACCAAAGAGGATCAATAGTACATATTATCCTTGAGTTTGGGATAAGCTTGCAAATCCAAGTTCAGTTAAAGGCAATGATATAGGGCTGGACTTCAGAGGGACCAGATCACAATGCCCTGTGTTTTTATAAATCTGAAGCAAAGAAACAGCCATGCCAGTCCTGGACGTAATAATAATGACACATCTCATTTTAGGTATATGATGACCTTGGAAAATAATCTCATTTGACTCTTTGGGATTTGAAAGCATAATTGCAAGAAAAAACCCAGCAAAGTGTTTATTAGACATATTTGTGTTCTCCCACTAGCCACATTATTCAAAATCCAAAGTTGCACAAACAGATGGAGTTACAGGGGCCTTTACAAGCCATGCAGGAACCCATTCCTGCAGGAGTTCCTCACAGATATTTATTCTAGACTTGAATTCTTCTGGGGCAAAGTGTAGATGGAGTCATTTGTAGAAATCTCATTTCTCTACAAGGCTATGACTGCTTTTTCTGCCTCTCTCCATCCATCCTTCCCTCCTCCTCCTCCTACCTTCACTCCCTTTCCTCATTCTTTCCCTCCTCTCTTTGATGTTTTCCTCTTCCTCCTTCTTCCCCTTCCTTCACCACCTTTTTTTTTCTTTATACTTTCCTCCCCTCCTTCTTTCCCTATTTTCTTTGCTCCTTTTAAAAAAAGAAAGAAACAACTCCTTCAAATAAAAAGCAGCTTTGTTGTTAAAAGTTTTCATTACTATTGTGCAAAAAGTTTGTTCCCTCTAAATCTCTTGATTTGTGTACTTCTGTACCTTGGGGTCTACCAAAATAAGTATATTTGACTTTGGGGACTCTTCCTTTCCAATTGCACCATAGCCTCCACTCTCATTCTGTGACTCCAAATGTCTCCAAACACTCACACATGTGGCTGAGGGATGAGAAACCAAGGCTACAACTTAGATCAGCAGCACTATTTTTAATGCATATTGCTGTTGTTGTTAGGTGCCCTTGACTAAATGTTAGTGTGTAGGTACTTTATCTTAGGGATAGAAGAGGAGCTGCCCAGGCAATAATAATACACTAGTCAAATATTTTGCATATTTCCCACATGACAAATAAGGTGCAACTTTTTATGTTTTTATTTTTATTTTATTTATTTGTTTATTTGCACTACTAGAAGGTTGAACCCAGGGCCTTCCACATGCTAAGCAAGTGCTTTACCACTGAGCTGCACCCTCAGCCCATTTTTTATTTTTTAATTTGTGCTAAGTGGCACAGACTGTCTCTGGACTCTAACTTGAGATCATTCTGCCTCAGACTCTCACATCACTGAGATTACAGGTTTGTTGCCACCACTTCCAGCAAGATGTAACATATTTACAAGGACAATCTCATTGAGTTCTTACCGCCTGCAAGAAAGCTACAATTAATCTTTTTGTATATGGATTTTAAGAAACATGCCACCATTGAGCAGGTTAGAAATGGCAACATTAGGTACTGGGCCTCTGGGCCTGTGCCTTTTTATCTCCTGACCTAATGCTCCCAACTGCTCCACAATTCTGTTTTCAAATGTGTGGGAGATGTGTTTAATTTTCCTTTCCTTTCTTTCTTTCTTTCTTTCTTTCTTTCTTTTTTTTTTTTTGTGGAACTGGGGGTTGAACCCAGGGCCTCACACCTACATACTCTGCAAGTGCTGTACCACTGAGCTGGACCCACAGCCCATTTTTTTTTTTTTTTTTTTTTTGAGACCATGTCTCGCTAAATTACGCAGACTGCCTCTCCTCTCGAACTTGCGATCCTCCTGCCTCTGTCTCCTGAGTCGCTGGGATTACAGGCGTGCACCACCATGCCCAGTGATGTGTTTATTTTCTAAAATAGCATTCTAGCTTTCCATTGCACCCAGTTTTCACCATCAGAATTCCCAAGAGGGCCGCGAGCTTTGTTCCAAATTAAGAGCTCTCTGCACCTGCAGGAGCAGTACTCAGCCTGTAAAAATCCGATGGGGAACTTCTTGCCACCCACACTTGCAAGATCACCTCCTTTCTCCTGGACTCTGCTCCTCTTGTGCCTCTTCACATGATGTCTGCCCCCATCCTTCCGGACCTGTGCATGTCCAACCTACCTCATGCTATCACCTCCTGGAAATCACCCCTGCCTCTCATTCAGCACTTTGCTGTAGCCATTGGGTTAGGTTTACATTCTCCTGTGGAGGCCATGTCACTTACCCTGGTTATGAAGGCTTCAAGGGCAGAGCTTGGGCCCTTGGTTGAACTTTGCACACTCACACTCACTGCATCCCTTTATCAATGCACCTCCTTTTCTACCTTAGCCACCAAATGCTCCAGCCATCCTGACCCTACCCCCCACCCCCATTTATACACACAGCTCCGAGTTCTGGAAGAGAGCATGAACAACTTCATCTCTCAAATTCCTTTTTAAGCTTGCCTGGTCACTCTGACTGTAGGATCACTCATGCAGCTTAGCATTTCCCCCAGCAGCCTGCAGAGAACGAGGAGATTGAGTGAGCAGCCTGCAGTGTATTTTATACTCAGATTCTGCGTTCACACAAGACCAAAAATGAAATACGATACCAACCCCTGGAGAGTGTCAGCTTCCAAAGGAGATGTCAGAGGAAGATTGCTTTTGACGGAGACCCTCCAAGGCATGGGAGTTTCCCATGACATGCATAACCGTGAGCAAAAGGCTCCTGAAGCACTTGGGCATAATTTCCTCTCTTAATAAAAGATTAATTCCCTTGTAAAAGGCTGTGTGGGGACCACTCATGACTGGTTAGCATGGCTATTCCATTTCCCCATGCCATCGCAGACCTGCTCTTGAAAGCTTCCTATGGTGCAATCGGGGGTCATTGCAGGAATGGAGGGATATGAACAAAACCCAAGGGAAGGCTGCAGGCACAGCCCCAGATGGAGATGCCAGCATCTGCTCTCACTTCTGACACTTCTGTTTCCAATTATGCATTTTCATTTCCTCTTAGACAATCCTGAAGCATCGTTCTCATTCCCAGGCATTATCAACATGTTCTAAACTGAGCTTTATCAGCTCCTTCTTCTACTCCTATTTTAGAGTTTGGCTAATTTCTGCTGGTACTGACAGCTGCTGCCACATTTTGAACACATCCTAATAGAGACACTAAGCTTGGCACATTAGTGGACTTCTATCATTTAATTCATAAATCTGAGATAGACATTGGCATTGTTATTAAAAACCCATAGCCAATAATATTAAATGTGGATAAAGATGTGTAATTAAATTAACATTTAATAAAAAAGGCACTATGGAATGTGAATAAGTAATACTAATCCCTATTTCATGATTTAGAGTGGGAAGATTATTCTGGGTCTTTCAACTAATAAGAATGGAACATTGGACTTTCTTTTCTCTTCTTCTTCTTCTTCTTCTTCTTCTTCTTCTTCTTCTTCTTCTTCTTCTTCTTCTTCTTCTTCTTCTTCTTCTTCTTCTTCTTTTTGTGGTACTTCAAAATAAACCCAAGGCCTTGTGCATGCTAGGCAGTGCTTTGCTATTAAACTAATGAACTGCATCTCTAATCCTTTTTTTTTTTTTTAATTTTGAGATAGGGTCTTGCTAACTTACACGGCTGTCTCTGTTCTTGAACTTGAGAGCCTCCTGCTTCAGCCTCCCAAGTCACTGGGGTTACAGGTGTGTGCCACAGCACACAACTTGAGTATTTAATTTGAATCTGGGCTTTTCTAACTCTTAAATTCTTCTACATACCTATCTGGCTATATTACCTCTCTATTCATCCTCCAATGCCAAGATGAAATGTTGCACCCTCTGAGAGAGGCTTCCTGGGTAAAGGCAAACCTAATGGAGTGCTTTCTACCCTCATATTTTCACATCTATAACTGCATAATGCTGAATCCCAGGAATAGGTCAATATTTTCTCAAAGTTAGAGAAAATATCAGTCAGTCCTAAATCATGAGTCATGCCTTTTATTCAAAGATTCTTTGCTGTTGTTGTTAGATGTTATCAAATCAGATCTGATACATAGCGACTCTCACTGGGTTTTCACTAGACGATTGCTTCCCGATTACTTCTAAGGTGGATTGTCACGTCCTTCTCTCATTTTTGTGATGCTGGGAATCGAAGCAGGGTCCTCAGAGAGTGCAGAGCAGCACTCTACCAACTGAGCTACATCCCAGCATGAAACCTTCACAAATCTCATGATTTGTCACAATTATGTAAAATGAACTCTCCATCACTTTAAATCAAATAGCAATTTAAAACACTCGTTCTTTGTAATTGTCAAAGCTACCGACTTGATTTCAGGGACTTGTTTGGTCCTCATACCTGAGGCAGAGCCTCCTGTGGGTATGGGACCTTCCTCCCAAAAAGGAGTGGAACATTGGAGAATTCCTTTTCCGCTCCAGTTTTCCTGCTGCACCACTCCAAGTTTCATTTTGAATCCACTGAGATTGGAGCACCGGGAAAGGATACAGGACACTTTTTGTTGCTTGACTAAACCTCTTGTAAGCTGCCTTGGTACTTTCATATAGCAAAAGCAACGTACAGTATATGGCAATGCATTATATAACAATAATGAACATTACATATATATGTGTATATATATCAAATACTATTAAAAATGGGAAATAACACAAAGAAGGAAATAATTGTCACTCATATTCTCACATGTCAAATGACTACAGCTAGCATTTTGGTGTCTGCTGTTGATATTTCACTTTTATCTATAGATGTATATATTGCATCTGCAATTTAAGGGAGATATGCAATTTTAAGGGAGATACTTCCTCTAAAATTAGGAATTACTTTTCTCTGTCATATAATTGTTAAATGTAGTAAATCAAAATAAACCATACATCACCTGTTGATAATAATTCTAACTCTTTTAAAAGTATGCCAGAAAATGGTGAAGTGTAGAATTTAAGAGTCTAGAGCTGGGTACAGTGGTGCATACATGTAATCCCAATGATTTAGGAAGCAGAGGATGGAGGATTGACAGTTTAAGGCCAGAGGCACCCTGTTTAACTTAGTGAGATATTGTCTCATGATAAAAAATTTAAAAAGAAGGTTAAGGGTGAAGCTCAGTGGTAGAGTGCTTGCAAAGTATGCTCAATGCCCTGTGTTAAGCCCCCTAGTACCAGAGTTAGATTTCAGAAGTCATTACAGTACGTCCCAACAAACACTTATTAACTGAGGATATTTCAGCAAATGAAATCAATCAATGTTTTTATGAGTGAGTTTTCTTATCTGTAAAATGGAGAAAAGCTTAGTGACTTTCCTTGTTAGGTTGTTGTGAAATATAAAATGTAAAAATTAGCATATATGTTTAGTATTCTTGTAGAGTATCCAACAAATGGTAAGTTCTATACAACTATTATGAAGATGAGGATGATTATAATGATTATGATGATGGTTATAGTGATGATGATTTAATCATGCAGTGAGAAATGCAGTCCTCAAAATCTTGCAATTTACTTTGCAAGATGAAATGTATATAAACTAGGCAATTAGTGAAGACTTAACATACTGATCATTTAGGCAAGTTCAAAAGTTCTTTATAAAAGTCACAATAAATTTTAATAAATAAGGTGGATTTTGGGAGAAGTTGACCCTTTTTGAGTCTGACAGTATTGTATCTGAGAATACATATTACACACACACACACACACACACACACACACACACACATGTTGTATCTGAAAATATATATTTTTTTTCGAAGTGGGCTGCAAGATCCTTTTCTCAAGCCTATAGTACCTGGTGTTCTTAGGCGGTCTCCCATCCAAGTACCAACCAGGCCAACCCTGCTCAACCTCAGAAATCTGATGGGATCAGATGCCACAGTGGTACAGCTGCAGGTCCTCTCTGTCTCTCTCTCTCTCTGTCTCTCTCTCTCTCTCTCTCTCTCTCTCTCTATATATATATATATATATATATATATATATATATATATATATTGTTAAGTGCTACCATTTTCTCTAAAGTGTTTTCCATTTTTCAATATTTTTCTGGGCCATTTACATGCCCCCTAAAATCCAAATAGTTTTGTAGATAAAGTACCGACAGTATACTGTCCCAATCTTAATAAATCAACAGGCTTCACCTCACCATGAAATTTACACATGACCCTCACTGTACTGTCCAGCCTTGACTCTGATCAGAGATCAGGACACAGGGTGAAGTTTGCGTGCTACTATCATTTCTTCCTCACCACTTACCTCCCAGTAGCTTCCCAACACTGTTGTGACTGGGCCATCTCTTCTAAAAGTGACAGGACTGAAAAGAGTTGCGAAAATACTAGATCCTAAGAATTTAGGAGAGTCTGGTGCAGTAGAGCAAGCCTATAATCCCAGCAGCTTGGGAGGAGGACATAGGAGAATCGCAAGTTCAAGACCAGAGGCAGTCTGTGTAATTTAGCAAGACACTGTCTCAAAAAAAGTAAAAAAGAAAAATGGTCTGAGGGTGCAGCCCAGTGGTCCAGCACTTGCAAAGTGTGCAAGTGTGAGTCCCTGGGCTCAACCCCCAGTACCACAAAAAAAAAAAAAAAGATTTTAGGTGAAGGCTGTCAGGGTGTAGACATGGTATAGGAGGAAAAGTTGAGAGGCAGTTAATGTCTTCTGTGAGCTCAGATATGTTTATGTTAGCCTGGATGTTTTGCACATGTTTTGGTTCCCTTTGATTATTTCCTTTTTGTCTACTGGATCTGGGTTTGGAAGGATGGTTAGGAGCTTTTCAAAAAACAAGGAACTAAGAGCATTCCATTCAGAAGTGTTACCCACAATGAGATGAATCAGAGAGCTGGCAAATGGCTTATTGTATCTTGGAGGTGCTTAGATGCCACGTGGTTCCTCTAGTCAGTGATTCTCCATCCTGGCTATATCATGAGGACAACATGAAGATATTTTGAAAAGCCCAATGCCCAGGCTGCACCAAGATGAATTCTATCAGGAATGCAAAGGATGGAACCCAGGCATCAGCATTTTTTAAAACCTCCCTGGGTTATTCTGCTATGTCGCCCATGGTGAGAATTGGTGCTGTAGGCAACAGCTGAAGAATCCAACCATGTCCACACAGGTATATTTCTTTTCTCTACACTGAAATGCCACATCTTTGTTTAGGTCCTTGATCACTAGAGGAATGGGATGAGGGATGTTGTTGTTGTTAGGTGCTGTTGAGTAGGTGTCCTACTCATAGTGACCCTTCATATAACAGGCAAAACAGTATTGTTAGTGCTCCTCTGTTATTCATAGGGTTTTCAATGGCAGATTGATTTTTGGAAGTGGGTTGCCAGGTCCTTCTCCCAAGTGTACAGCATCTGGTGTTCCCAGGCAGTCTCCCATCCAAGTACTAACTAGGCCCGATCCTGCTTAGCTTCCTGGATAGGATACCACAGTGCTACAGTTGCAGGTGGGATGAGGGATGGGAGGACTGAAATACAATGGAGAGTTAGAAGACTGGTTTTGTGGCCTGAAAGCTCTGACTTTGTGTTCAAGCTCTGTCACTAATTTCTAAGCTTCACGGTTTTGGATCAGTTTCTAAGTCTCTCTCTCCTTCTTTGTTCAATTAATGGAGGAGATACTAAAATCAGATACGCAGTGGTTTGTATGGATTAAAGGAATGAAGCAAAATGTGCCTGGCACAGTGCCTGGCCCATGGAATGTGCTTAATAAATGATAGATACTATAGCTATTTAAAAACCACTTGCAATTTTAGAATTAAAACTGTGTGCTACTGACAGAGAACAGTGATACCATAGTCATATACTCAGACAGCAGAGTTCAAATGCATACACATTCACAGTGCTGATTCCTTTCATGCTAACACCTGCCTCTAAATTGATATGTGCTCGTAATTATAGATATTAACTTTCTAAATAGAGAAGGTATTTCCCATGCAGGATAGGGTATAGAAAGTGAATTGAAATTCAACGGATTCAGTGTTGCTGCTGAAGACCTCTGAGCAGTCTGGAAACATCACTGCAGCCATCGTGGTAGGCATCCAGGGAAGTAGATAAGAATATATGTTATCATTCAAGAACAGATCAACTAAGTGGCCAGAGAGGTTCATGAATCACCAAAGCATAAAATGTTTACTTACATGCAATTGTGTAGACCATTGAGTTTAAAATATGTATTCTCTTAGCCATGAAACACATTCCTCCATAAAAACTTTAACTCCTTGTTGAAATGAGGCTTACCTAGTTCTCCCTGAAGGGCTGTTTGAAATGGTATAGATTCCAAAGAATGTGAAAATTCAAAATCACTGATTGAGTTAGAACCACTTGTGGAAGACTTTAGTAGCATCCAGTGAAACTCACCACCTGGTATTGCCACTGTTGCTCATTTCCCTCCAGCACTGAGCGTGGTTTGGTGACGTAAATAGCCAATGAGATATTAGCTTCTTGGGAGAGGCACTCTTTGAACTAGTTGCCATGCTATGTTGAAACTTGGGCTAGACCATGGTATACGACTTTGTGAAAAAATAGACCATGAAGAGGGGCTGTGAACCAGAATTGTGAGAGAAGCCCTCCCAGATCCTTTATGACCAATTCAGCATCCAAACAACAGCAACTTCCTCAAGTCTTCAAGTGGGATCAGCAGAAGGACTACCTAGCTAAGCACAGACAAGACTGCAGACTCATAGGAAATAAAAAATGATTACTTTTCAGACACTAAGTTTTGGGGTGAATTGTACAATAATAGGTAACTTTCGAGTTATATACTTTAGCCCCAATGATATCTGTAGCATCTACAACTGTGTCTGCCATTAAGAAAATGCTTTAATAAGCATTGATATGCCCTGGGGTTGGAGGTACATAAACTGAAGCTGTCTTTCATCCACACATAAAAAGGTAAAGAGGAGTAAGAATTGCCCAGAGTTGGGGTGAAACCCAAAATTCCAGCAATAGATGAGCTCTTAAAGCTTCTTTAACTTCTTAGACAGATAAGCTTGTTTTTCTTTTCACCTATGTGTGTGTGTGTGCACATGCACAAAAACATATGCATTTATTCCATTTTGTTTATATTTAAAATTTTAAATTAGCATATAACAATGAATTTCATAATGACATTTTTCCTACAATTGAATTGTGTACTTTGCTTTTATTTACCTCCTCATCCCCCTGTTTCTCACTCCTCCTCCCACTTTTCCCCTCCTGCCTCCGCAGTCTTCCTTTTACTTTCAAGCCTCATGCAGGTATCTTTTGTTTTGTTTTGTTTTGTTTTGCAATCTAGCTTCTGCGTGTGAGAGAGAACATGTAGTATTTGTCTCTCTGAATCTGACCCACTTTGCTTAATATGATGATCGCCAGTTCCATTCACTTATCTTCAAATAACATAATTTTATTCTTCCTTACAGCTAAATAGAATTCCATAGTATACATTTACCACATTTTCTTTATCCATTCATCTGTTGATAGACACTTAAGGTGATTTGACATCTTGGCTATTGTGAACTGAAGTAGAATGAACCTGGAAGGACAGGTGTTTCTGTAGTATGATAATTTATATTCCGCTGAGTATATATACTCAGGAGTGGCATAGCTGGATCATATGGTAGTTTTATTTTTAGTTTTCTGAGAAACCTCCATACTGATTTCAATAATGGCTTTACTAGTTCATATACCCACCAGCAATATATGAGTTCCTTTTTCTCCACAGCCTTACCAGAATTCTTATTATTTTTTCTGTTGATGTTCACCCATTGTGACTGGGGTAAGAGGAATCTTAAGGTAGTTTTGATAGAATTTCCTTGATAGCTGTGAATGTTGAGCACTTTTAAAATACATTTATTGGCCATTTGAACTTCTTTTCAAAAGAATTCAATTCATTTACTCATTTATGTATTGGATTATTTGGTATTTTTGATGTTTAATTTTTTGAGTGTTTTCTTATGTTATAGATATTCGTCTCCTTTTGGATATATAATTGGCAAAGATTTTCTCTCTTTATTCTGTTAATTGTTTCCTTTGCTGTGCAGAAGTTTTTTTTTTAACTTATTACAATCCCATTTTTCAATTGTTGCTACAATTTCCTGGAAGCCATTTTTAGAAAGTTCTTGCCTATGCCTGTATCTTGAAGTGTTTTCCTCTAGTATGTTTTACTGTTTCAGGTTTCACATTAAGGCCTTTGATCCATTTTGAATTGATTATTACACAGGATGAAAGATAGGTATCTAGTTTTATTCTCTACCTGTGGATATCAAGTTTTCCTAGCACCATTTGTTCAAGAGGCTATCTTTCCCCAATGTTTGTTTTTGGCACTTATGTCAAAAATAAGGTGGCTATATTTCTATGTCCTCTATTCTATTCCATTGGTCTATATGTCTGTTTTTGTCCCAATATCAAGTTTTTTTTGTTACTGTGACTCTGAAGTGTAATTTATGTCAGGTATTATGAGGCCTCCTGCATTGCTCTTTTTACTGAGGATTGCTTTGGCTATTTAGAGTCTTTTCTGCTCCCATACGAATTTTAGGATTTTTTCCCCTATGTCTATGAAGTATACCATTGAAATTTTGATAGAGATTGCACTGAATCTATAGATTGCTTTCAGAAGTATGCCCATACTGTATATATGCTGCATACCAAGAGCAAGGAAGGTTCTTCTACCTCCTAATGTCTTCTTCAATTTCTTTTTTAAGGGTTTTAAAGATTTCATTGGAGGTTTTTCACTTCCTTGATTAGATTCATTTATAGAGTTTTGTTTTTGAAGTTATTATAAATGGTACTATTTTCTTTATTCTTTCTCAGCACATTTGTTACTTTTATATAGAAATGCTGTTTATTTTTGAATGTGGATTTTATGTCCTGTTACCTTGCTGAAAGTATGTATCAGATCTAAGAGTTTTTTTAGTGGAGTCTTTAGGGTCTCTTAGGTATTAGATCATATAATCTACAAACAGGGATAATTTGACTTCTTTCCCTCTTTGCATCCCTTTTATTTCTTTCTCTTGCCTTATTGCTATGCCTAACACTTCAATCACTATATTGAATAATAGTGGAGAGATTGGAAACATTTGTCTTATTCCTGATTTTAGAGGAAATGCTTTTAGTTTTTGACCATTTGGTATAATACTAGCTCTAGATTTGTCATATATAGTGTTGATTATGCTGATGTGTGTTCCTTCTTTTAGTAGCTTCTTTAAGGATTTTATCATGCAGGGATCTTAAATTTTGTCAAAGATTTTTTCTGTATATATTGAGATGATCATGTAATTTCTGCTTCTAAGTCTATTTATGTGCTGTATTACCTTGAGTGACTTGTGTACATTGAAATATCCTGCATTCTTAGAATGAAACCAACTGGATAGTGGTGTGTGATACTTTTTATAAGGTGCTGAATTCTACTTTCATCATTGTTCATCAAGGAGACTGGACTATAGTTTTCTTTTTTGGTCATGCCCTTACCTGGTTTGGATATCAGGGTGATACTGGGTTCATAGAATGAGTTTGGAAGTATTATTTCCCTTTCTATTTACAGAATAGTTTGAGAAGCATAGGTTTTAATTCTTTTTTAAAGGGCTAGTAGAATTCAGCTGTGAATTCCATCAGGGGTTAAGCTTTTCTTTGGTGCAAGCCTCTTTATTACTGTTTCAATTTCATTGCCCGTTATAGGTCTGTTGAAATTATTTATATCTTCTTGATTTAGTTTTGTTAGGTCATATGCATTAAGGAATTTATTTCTTCTAAATTTTCCATTTCCTGAAATATAAATTTTCAAAGTATTTCTTAATGATCCTGTGGATTTCATTGCTACATGTTGTAATGACCCATTTTTTGTCTATAATTTTATTAATTTGTACTTCTTTCTCTTCCTTTTTGTTAGTTTCGCTAGGGTTTATCAATCTTATTTATCTTTTCAAAGAATTAACTGTTTCACTAAGTTCTTGTATTTTTATTTTAATTCCCATTTCATTGATTTTTGACCTTATCTTTATTGTTACTGTTATTTTTGAATTTTATTTGTTTTTGTTTTTCTAGTCCCTTAAGGTGCATCATTAAGTTTTTTTATTTGAGATACCTCACTTTTTTTTATGTAAGTAACCATAACTATAAATTTCCCTCTTAGAACTGTCTTTGCTCTATCCCAGAGGTTTTGAAGGGTTATGTTTTTATTTTCATTTGAGTCTAGGAATTTTTAAGTTTCTTTCCTAATTTCTCCAATAACCCACTGATCATTCAAGAGTGTGTTGTTCAGTCTCTATGTGTTTGTATAGTTTTTGTTGTTTCTCTTGCTACTGATGTCTAGTTTTATTCCATTATGACCTTGTAGGGAATAATGCCTCAGCTCTCAGGGCTAACGCACAGGACTAGTCTTGTCATCAATGGCTAGGACAAAGAGGGTCCAGGAGGTTAGCTACAAAAAGGGTAATAACTTTATTATACAGGATCAGGAACTGGAACAGAGGGACAGGTACACAGGACCTGGAACATCAGAAACACAGGAACTGGCAGGGACTGGAGCTCTTCTGCCTCAGGCATTGGGCCTGGAAACTATCCTCAGCATTGCCTCCTGCGCTGGGCCCTGTAGAGGCTGTCCTCAGCTTGCTTGTAGGTCTGTTGTAGTTAGATGGTGATGGTGATGGCCTTCTCTTCTTCCCTCTGGTCTCTCTGGTGTCTCTGTCTCTGGTGTGATGATGATTATGGCTCTTCTACCAGATGGTAAGGGTCTGCAAGAAGGCTGCTGTGCGATGGTATGGCTGCTTTGCTAGTGCCCTCTGCACTGTCCTGTTCGTCTTAGGACAACTGCCCCCAACTACCTCAAGATGGTGGTTATGGCAACCAACAAATCATTTGGGGGTGTGAGGGGCTAGGCACAACCAATGAAGAGTGATATTCAAATCACTGGGGCCCATCTTGCCCAAGGCCATAGATCAGACTTCCAGGTAGGCTAGATGGACCTTATTTCCTCTCTATCCCCTGGGGCTATCCCATGCTCTGAAGGATAGATATTGGTTCTTCAGGCAGGCTAGATAGGCCCTTACCTTGGTGGGACTCTCTATAATCCCAATGTGATCTGATAATATGTAAGGAATTATTCCATTTTTAAAAAATTTTTGAGACTTGTTTCGTGACCTAAAATGTGGTTCTTTTAGAGAAAGTTCCATAGGCTGCTAAGAAGAATGTGTATTCCATAGTTATTGGATGGAATATTCTGTAAATGTCATTTAAGTCCATTTGATCTATGGTACAATTTAAGTCTGAAATTTCTTTATTGATTTTTTGCTTGGATAATCTTTCTACTGGTGAGAGTTGGGTATGGAAGTCTCCCACTATTCTTGTATCTGTCCCTAACTGTCACCTTATATCCAATAGTGTTAATTTTATTAAACTAAGTGTACCAATATTTGGTGCATAAATATTTACAAATATTGTGTCTTCTTGGTGGATTCTTCCCATTAACACTATGAAGTGACCTTCTTTATCTCTTTTGAGTATTTTGGACTCAGTGTTCTTTGTCAATTATTGCAATATGTACTTTTTGTTTGTTTGTTTGATTTTTGGCTTCTGCGTGTTTGGTAAGTTTTTCCATTTTTTAATTTTTAGTCTGTGTGTGTCTTTTCCCATGAAGTGTGTTTCTTAGAGACAATAGATAGTTTGAGTCTTGTCTTTTAAAATAATCAGCAAGTTCATGACTGAAGCATTAAGACCATTTACATGGAAGGTTATTATTGAGAGGAATGTATTGTTCCTTGTAATTCTGTTGGTTGTTTCCCTTATTGGTTCAAGCATTAATTGTTCTTTTATTTCTCTCTTGTTCATGTTAGGTGTTTGCTGGCTTACTCATGTGGATATATTTGCTCCTTTTTTTAGTTCTCTTTTCATGGGATTTATTATTTCCTAAGTTCTCATATTTGCATCTGTCTTCCTTATTCCTCTCTGTGTAGGATTTCTTTGAGTATCTTTTGCAATGCTAGCTAAGTAGTCACAACTTGTTTAAGATTGTGCTTATCTTAGAATATCTGAAGTTCTCTATCACTTTTAAAAGATAGCTTTGATGGATATAATATTCTGGTTTGGCAGCTATATGCTTTCAAGGTTTGAAATATGTCATTTCATGCTTTCCTTGCTTGTAGGGTTACTTATGAGAGGTCTGCTATTCAGATGGGTTTACATTTGCAAGTAAGTTGATGTTTTTCTCTTGTAGCTCTTAATATGGTTTTTTTGTTAAGTAGCCTTTGCATTTTAACTATAATGTGTGTGGACAGTTTCTTTCCTGATCGTGTGTATTTGGTTTTCTAAATGGCTCTTCTGGTTGGATATCCATTTCTTTTCTCAGATATTGGACATTTTCTGTTTTAATTTTATTAAGTAGATTTTCTATGCCTATAGTTTTTATTTTAGCTCCTTCTACTTAAGTTTGGTCACTTGATCATGCCCCAGATTTCTTGGAATTTGTTGTCATGTTTCTATATATTTTTAAACTGATATCTGAATGGAGTATTTCTTCAATCTTCACTTCCACCCCTATATTCCTTTATTCTGCGTCATCTAGTCCACTAGTGATACTTTCCACTGTATTTTTATTTGATTTATTGAATTCTTCATTTCCAACATTTCTGGGTTTTTTCAAAATCTCAATTTGCTTGCTGAATTTATCATCCATTTTTGCTGACTTTTTGTTCTTCTTTGGTGACTTTTGAATCTAAATCCTGAATTGATTTCTTTACTTTATTCATCCATTTGTTTGTGTCCTCTATAAAGACATTGATCATTTTTACAAATACACTTGCATTTTATTTCTTACATTTCAACCATTTTAGTGTCTTTGGACTCAGTAATTGAAGAGTTATAATATTTTGGAAAGATATGTTTCTTCGCTTTTCATGTTTCTTGTGTCTCTGTTTTGTGAATTGTATATCTGTTGGTATATCTCTTCCAGGTTTATTTGGGGATTTTCTTAGCAGATTTCTCTTGAGCACTTAATCCTCTGTACTACTCAGAGAAGAAAAGAAAAACAAGTTTTGGATGAGGGTTGTTTCTCCTCCCAGCCAGGGAGCTGTGGCTGGAAATGGGTCTTTCTCATCTCTTCTTGCAGAATAACTTTTCTCTCCTCTGCACTTTGAAACTGTCCTATCACATTCTTTGTGATTCTAGTCTTTATCTCTTCGGAGGAGTGTCTATCTTTTCTTATTCTGACCCTTTTTTTTCACTGTGTTGCATAGCAGTTTCTGTTCTGCCATCTTATCCCAGTTTCTCCAGGTAAGCTTTTGTAGCACCTGCAATTGCAATTTTACATTTTTTTAAATAAAAATCTCAATATTAATGAATTCTTATGAGAGTTTTCAAACTACTTTCAGATTTACCAACAGTTTGTCTCTGACAGTAATCTGCAAAGTGATCAGGGCAGTGCAATGATTCCTACTTTAGGGAAAATGTAAATGAGGATCCATGGAATGGTCCTGCCTATATCCATACAGCAAGGCAGCTGTGGAGCCCTATTGAGAAACAAGGTCCTCTGCTTTCACATGCAGAGATTTCCTCACTTCACCGATATATAAAATTATTTTCCAAAATCTTCTATTGATAAGATAGTGTCAGGGTCTAACTATAGTGGCAGAAATTTAGTTATTCAAAAAACATTGTTTTCCATCCTTATTGGGTAAAAGAGGCTCAGCATCTAGGAAGTAAAACTATATTATCTTTGATTCACTGTCAACCTTGAAGGATTACTCATATCACAAAAATAGGTTCACAAAGTTTTATGTTTAGTTACAGAAAGAAGAACCTGAATTGGGGATCCTTGTGAAAGCATTTTATTATATGAGTGTAAGTAGACCTTTCAGGAGAAAGGGCATAATAGATATAGGATAAGACAAAGGAAAGAACCAAGTGAGGATGTGATGTCAGTTGGAGACTAGCCTCAGTCTGATTCAATGAAATCATGAAACATGAATGACATCACAGAGTTATCTCTCCTTTGAGGAAAGAAAGAACAGCTTTGTGGCCTTACATCAATAAAGTACTGACTCTGGGCTTGCCCTACACTAAAAGAAGGGAAATAATCACCAAAAATTTTTGGTCAAGGTAGCTCTGTTGATTGAAATTATTCTCCTGAATAGGGTTATCAGGGACAGTAATGTAGCTTAACAAACCACTTCCAACTGGCTGAGAGATGCCTGCATGAGCCTATAAAAGGATTCTAGGTGGAGAAGCACAGCACCTAAAAAGTCTAAGCAGGACTCAGCCTGAGATTTAGTTCTTCCCGTAACTTCTACAAAAACACATTATACAACATAGAGCAAGCATTTGTGAAGTGTCATTCAATGCCTGCTTTAGGACAATATGCACCGGTGAATCTTATCCAAGAATTATGTTCTAAAATATATGTGGAAGATTAAAAATACCATGAAGTCAAAATTACCATAACATAACATATTCACGTGTGTGTGTGTATTGTTGTTGTTAGGTGCCGTTGAGTCGAGTCCGACTCATAGCGACCCTATGTACAGCAGATAGAAACACTTCCAGATTCTGTGCCAGGCAAACGATCTTATTTATGTTTAAGTCCATTGTTGCAGACACTGTGTCAATCCATCTGGTGGAGGGTTTTCCTCTTTTGCGTTGACCTGCCATTATCCCAAACATGATGTCCTTCTCCAGGGATTGATCTCTCCTGACTACATGTCCAAAATATGTAAGACACAGTCTGGCCATTCTTGCTACCAAGGAGCACTCTGGTTGCACTTCTTCTAGGACAGATCTGTTGGTTCTTTTGGCAGTCCATGGTATATTCAATAGACGTCTCCAGCACCACAAGTCGAAATCATCCATTCTTTTTCTGTCTCTCTTGTTCAATGTCCAGCTTTCACAACCATATGATGCCGCTGAAAATACCATGGCATGAGTCAGACGCACCTTCGTCTTCAATGTGACATCTTTGCTTTTCAATACTCTAAAGAGATCTTTTGCCACAGCTTTTCCTAGAGCAATGTGTCTTTTGATTTCTTGACTGCTGCTTCCATGGGTGTTGATTATAGACCCAAGCCAAGCAAAATCTTGGACAACTTCAATCTTTTCTCCATTTATTGTGAAGTTGCATGCTGACCCAGTTGTAAGGATTTTTGTTTTGTTGATGTTTAGTCGTAACCCATATGTACACATTTCTATATGTGTTGTTTGGTGTTAGATGCCATCAAGTTAAATCTGACTCATTGTGACCATATATGCAAGAGAATGAAGCACTCCTCAACACTGTGCCAGACACATGATCTTTTTCAATGTTTAAGCCCATTGTTGCAGCCACTGTGTCAATCCATCTAGTTGAGGTCCTTCCTTTGTGTTTATTGGCCCATCACTCTCCCAAACACAATGTCTTTCTCCAGGGATTGGTCCTTCCTGACATATCCAAAATATGTCAAGATGCAGTCTAGACATCCTTGCATCCAAGGAACAATCTGGTTGCACTTCTAGGATGGATCCCTTGATTATTTTTGTAATCCATGGTATATACAATATTTGTCTCCAGCACCATAACTCAAAAGCATCAATTCTTTTCCTGTCTCCCTTATTTGCTGTCCACCTATCACAAGCATATAATGCAACTGAAAATACCGTGGCATGAGTCAGGTGCACCTTTGTCTTTAATGTCACATCTTTACTTTTCAACAATTTAAAGAGGTCTTTTACAACAGCTTTTTCCAGTGTAGTCCATTTTTTGATTTTTTGATTGCTGTTTCTGGGGGTGTTGATTGTAGAACCAAGTAAAGCAAAATCTTGGACAATTTCAATCTTTTCTCCATTTATCATAATGTTGCTTACTGTTTTTACATTTAGCATAATGTTGCTTTTTGTTTTCTTGATATTGAGGCAATCCATACTGAAGGTTGTGTTCTTTAATCTTCATCAGTAAATGTTTCAAATACTCTTCACTTTCAAGAAGCAGAGTTGTGTCATGTGCATAACGCAAGTCGTTAATGAGTCTCCCTCTAATCCTGATTCACAGTTCTTCTTCATAAACTCCATCTTCTCAGATTCTTTGCTGAACATATAGATTGAAGAGTTACAGTGAAGTGATAAAGCCTTGAGGCACACGTTTCTTGACTTTGATCCAAGCAGTGTTTCTGTGTTCTGTTCAAGCAACTGCCTCCTAGTCCATGTACAGATTCCTCATGAGTAAAATTAGGTGTTTCAGTATTTCCATTCTTTACAACGTTATCCATAACTTGTTGTGATCCGGAGTCAAATGCCTATGCATAATCAGGAAAAGACAAGTGGACATTTTTTCTGGTATTCTGTGCTTTCAGCTAATATCCATGTACCATTAGCAATTATGTCCCTGGTTCCATGCCCTCTTCTGAATCCAGCTTGATTTTTCAACAGTTCCTTGTCTATATACTCTTACAGTTGCTTTTGAATGATCTTTAGCAAAATTTTACTTGCATGAGATATTAATGATATTGTTTGATAATTTTCACTTTCAATGGGATCCCTTCTCTTGAGAATTGGCACAAATATGGAACTCTTTCAGTCAGGTGGCCAGGTAACTGTTTTCCATATCTTTTGACATAAACAAATGAACACCTCCAGAGCTGCATCTGTTTGATGAAACTTCTCAAATAGTATTCCATCATTTTCTGGAGCCTTGTTTCATCAATGCCTTTAAGGCAGCTTCTATGTCTTCTGTCTATACCGTTTATTCTTGATCATATGCAACCTCTTGAAATTATTGGTCATCCACCAATATTTTGTGTTATAATAACTGTGTATTCCTTCCATCTTCCTTTGATGTTTCCTGTGCCATTTAATATTATCCCTGTAGAATTCCTTCACTATTGCCACTCAAGGCTTGACTTTCTTCTTCAATTCTTTAAGCTTAAGAAAAACAGAGCATCTTCTTCCTTTTTAGTTTTCTATCTCCAGCTCTTTGTCATTTTATTGACTTTTTCTTCTTAATCTGCCCTTTGAAATCTTATGTTTAGTTCTTTAACTTTGTCATATCTTCCTTTTCCTTTAGCTATTCAAAAAAATAAGTAAACTACATAGTAAATGATACATACCCATGTTTATAAACAGTTTAATTTACCCAATTTGATTTGATTTATATTTAATTCAAGATATCTTAGGTATCATCAAGTTGGGTCTGATGCATAGCAACCTTATGTACAAATAGTTCTTCTCTGATATTTATTGGGTTTACAATGGCTTATTATTTTGGGATTGTTTTGGGAGTGGGATGCCAGGTCCTTCTCCCATTTTGCAGTGCTGGGGATCAAACCCAGGGCCTCAGAGCATGCAGAGCAGCACTTTACCAGCTATGTACGTGTGTGTGTGTGTGTGTGCATGCATGCGAGATATATATATATAGATAGATAGATAGATAGATAGATAGATAGATAGATAGATATTCTTGAATATATATATATATATATATATATATATATAGTCAAGAACCAGTGAGAACAAAATTTAAGGATTTTATTAGAATTCTGTCCTCTCAGAGAGCTCTTGATCTGAGATATTTTTCAGCAGAACATTTGTGGCAGGGGCCATAACCTGCATGCTTTGCCCTACAATGAATCTTTGACTTGAGTGTCAATGTCACTGCCGCACCTGGTAGTTAAGCAATATTTTCTCAAGCCTGCAGACCATAGATCAGATATCTATAAGTCCACCAAAAGAGGTTATGTGGCTACTGGGGGATTTATTTCCTTCCTTCCCCCAAAAGAACATGGAAGAGGAATTTATTAGAATTTGAAAAGATTGTGGAGGATGTGAATTGCACCTCACAATATTAGATTTGAAAGTACTTTTATTTCTCAGAATCAAATAAACTCTATTCTTGTCCCTGGCTAATGAAATATTCTTCTCCATTGCTAAGGAATAATTTTTAAAAATGTAAAATAATAACTCTCTGGCAAATACAAAATGAACATGTGCCAAAGATTTATTCAACTAATTAATTACTGAGAGAAATAGTAAGGTGTTAAAACCAGCCCCAAAAGCATTTGAAAAGATTGGTATTTATAGATGTGTTAATAAAGGAAGGTTAGGATAAGATTGCTGGATTAGATAGAAAACTGGCTAATGTTTAACAGAGTGATAAGCCATGACCTTTGAAGTTACCTGCTTCAGTAATTAGAAATAATTTGCAACAAAAATCTAAAAGACATGATATAGCTTTACCAAGTCTGAGCCCTGTAATAATAGCAAACTACAGGTTAAAAAATGCATTTGCCTAGTTCCTGGGTGATGCTTGTACCAACGTGACACTGAATAATAAAGCCACCCACCTTTTGTCTAATATTCAAGCTTTAAATAATTATTTTTTATAATCACCATTACTGATGTTTTCTCTCCCTGTCAGTGCAAGAATTGTGGGCTTTTCAGAAGCTAGAAAAACAGGAAAAGGGTCAGGCCTTCAGCACACTGGGATATCATCTTTACTAGTGCTTCTTTTGACTTTTCCTAATGTCATGACTGGATTCTGCCTTGGATTGCCTAAGTGAGGGGGGAAAACCTGGGATTATCCCCAATGACCTCAACCTCCTAGTATCCCTGCTTTGTACAATTCCCTCCCTTTAAGTGTGGGTGGGATCTGTAATTTCCTTTATCCCAGGGGTCCTCCACCCACAGGGTACTGGTCCATATCTTGTTAAGAACGAGTTAACCCAGCAGGTACGACAGGTGAGTGGCAGACAAGTGAGCAAAACTTCATCTGTATTTATAGCTGCTCCCCATTACTCACATTACTCCCTGAGCTCTGCCTGCTGTCAGATCAATGGTCCATGGAAAAACTGTCTTCCACAACCCCCATCCCTGATGCCAAAAAGTTTGAGGACTGCTGCTCTAGCCAACAGAATTATGCAAAGGTGAAGTGATTTTACAGGTACAATTAATGTCTTCTATTGGCTGATTTTGAGTAAAGGGAAATTATCTCGAATGGGCCTGAATTAATCAGGTAAAAGTCCTTAAAAGAGGAATTCAAATCCTTGCCAGGGCTTAGGTTTAGCTCAGTTGGTAGAGCTCTGCTCCACACTATCTAAGGACCCAGGTTTGATCCCCAGCACTTCAAAAGTAGGAGAAAGATGTGGCAGTCCACTCCAGAAACAATCAGCCATTGAAAACCCTATGAGGATCGCTGTGAGTGAGACTTGATTCCATGGCACCTAACAACAATAACAAGCTCTTGCTAAAGACAGCAACTTTCCTGCTGGCCTGAAAGGATTTAGCTGTGGACAGTGTGCAATTTTAATCTACTAAGTCGGTGGCAATTTGTCCCATAAAATAGATAACTATTATATTCAGGAACATACCACACAACACAGGACAGACATGACCATAGATTCCCCTCTAGTGCTCTCAGGACCCTGATGTATGCCTTCAATCACTTTTAGCATCCAGGGTCAATTCTTTGGTCTCGGGAAGGAATATCCAACCTGTGGCCTATGGGTTGCATGCAGCCCAGGACAGCTAGTAATGCAGCCCCACAAACTTTTTAACAACATGTATTTGTTAGCATATATTTTTCATAACTCCATGTATAGTTCTAATTTTGAAATTCCAAAGCAATACTATATGGGTTTACAGAATACCATGTGATGCTTCTTTACAACATACTGGCAAGTTGCCCCAGTATCAAATTCTACCCTTCAAATAAGTGCAAATATGTCACATTTGGTAACATGAGACAGGTTTGTGCCATCACCTGCCACCTGGTCAGTCAGGTATAAATGGGTTAAATTTGAAGCTATTCAAAGCCTCTTAAGGGTGCATCAGAGATTAGATGAGTTTTTGGCAACTTGGCAAACAAAATGCAGCAATTGTCAAAAATAGTTTGGAAAATCCAGTTCAATCCAATTTTAAATGCTATGAATTGACCATCACAAAATTTACTTGAGAATTTATTAAAAATTGGAACCACTTTCATGGAACCAGACATTGACAGATTAGTTTTACAAAAACAAGGTCAAATTTCCCACTGGTTTTATATTGTTATCTTTAAACTTTATAATAAAAAAGAAGTCTTATTATGGATGTACACCAACTATATTATATAACTAATGTGCAGCCCAAGACAATTACTGTTTTGTCCATGCAGCCCAAGGAAGCCAAAAGGTTGAACACCCTTGGTCTAGAATGTGCAAGCCAGCCTGGGTTTCTGCCCTAAACAGAAAATGCTTGAGGCTGGGTGACATGGCACATGCCTATAATTCCAGAAACCCAGGAAAAAAAGGTAGAAGGGACAAGAGTTCTAGGCCAGAGGCAGCCTGCATAATTTAGGGAGACCCTGACTCAAAAAGAGGAGGCAGCTCAGTTGTAGAAAACTTTCAAGGTATGTGTGAAGTCCTAGGTTCAGCCACTGGGTACAAAGGAAAGAAAGAAAGGAAGAAAGAAAGAAAGAAAGAAAGAAAGAAAGAAAGAAAGAAAGAAAGAGGGAGGGAGGGAGGGAGGGAGGGAGAGAGAGAGAGAAAGAGAGAGAGAAAGGAAAGAGAATGAAAACCCTCAAAACATCATCTCCTTTCTCAAACTTAGAGATGTGCCCCAATAGAACCCTCTCTCTCAAAACTACTCTTCTTTCCAAATCAGCCTCCAAGAAGATAATAGGTCTAATTATTACACCTCCCATCTTTCTCTTTGGCACTTCCAATTGACCATAAATTCTTACCTAGTACTAAATTCCAATTCTTCTCCAATACCACACCCTCTATTTATCACTTTTTGTAAGAGGGAGAGAAAGAGAGAGAGGAGAAATGTTAGAAGTAAAGCTCTAGCTTTTTAGAAAATACAGTGCTGGAGTGACACCTGAGAAAGGAGATTCTAGAAATATTCTTTTTTTTTTACTACTAACCCATCTTTTTATAAAAGACTTACTGTAATATGCAGTATGTAAACAGACTGATGAAGTTTTGCAGGGCAGAGTTACAAAATAAGTGTAGGTTTTTAGCCCATTTCCACTGATGTAACTTGCATTTCTTTCTTTTTATTGAAAAGTTTTAGTGTACACCTTAATGTGATTCATTCTGACATGCTTTTCATTGTGACATTTCCATATATGCATTTTGTTGTACATTACTCAAATAAATTCCCCCTTACCCTCTTGTGCACTTTCTCCCCCCATCTTATCCCCCACTCACCAAAGACTTCTCTTCCATTTGCTTGTCTTTTATGGTAATATTTTTCTATATATCCTTCGGTTCCAATTTTTAAGATGGAAATTTTTCTGTAGTGAACTTTCTTTTTACATTGTCAGTACTATTACATGAATTTTCTAGCCCATCTCTATTATTACCATTCTTTGGTATTATTGATGTTACTATAATTATTTCTAGGACTATTAAAGTTGGGCTATTCACCCTGATGTCAGCCCCTCCCCCATTCCTCATTCCTTCTTGTTTCTCCTCTCCCCCCCTCCTCTCCCAGGATTTCCTCCTTTTGCTAGATCTCTCCCTCCTTCTTTTGCATTGCCCAAATTGTCCTCTCTCCACTAGATTGACTTTAGCTTTTTTTATGTTCTGATTTCTGCATAGTATTTTTCCCTTCTTATAATTTTGATTCAGCTCCCACATATGAGTGAGGACATGTGATATTTCTCTTTCCGAGCTTGTGTTCATTCACTTAAAATAATTTTCTCCAATTCCATCCATTTTGCTGCAAATGGCATTATTTCATTTTTTTGAGTGCTGAGTAGTATTCCATTGTGTATATGTACCATAGTTATTTTATCCATTCTTCTGTTGAAGGGCACTTTGGTTGATTCCATATCCTTGCTGTTGTGAAAAGTGCTGAGTTGAACATGGAGATGCAAGTGTCTCTGTGGTATGATGACACATCTCCCTTTGGGTAAATTCCCAATAGTGTTATGGCTGGGTCATACAGTACATCAATTTTTATTTTATTATTTTTTTATTTTGTGGTACTGGGGTTTGGACCCATGGCCTCGTGCTTGCATACTCTGCAAGTGCTGGACCACTGAGCTGCACCCCAGCCCATTTTTTTACTTTTTTTTTTTTTTGACATAGTGTCTCGCTAAGTTATGCAGACTGCCTCTGGTCTTGAATTTGTGATCCTCCTGCCTCCACCTCCCAAGCCGCTGGGATTACAGGCATGTGCCACAGTGCCCAGCTCAATTTTTAGTTTTTTAAGATACCTCAATATTGATTTTCAAAGTGGTTGGACCAATTTACAGCTCCACCAGCAGTGTAAGAGTGTTTCCTTTTCTCTGCAACTGAGCCAGCATTTGTTGTTATTTGTTTTATTGATCTTGGCCATTCTTACTGTTGTAAGGTGGAATCTCAGAGTTGTTTTAATTTGCATTTCCCTAATGGCTAGGGATATTGAGCATTTTTTCATGTGTTTCATGGCTTTATGGACCTCTTCCTTTGAGAACTGTCTATTCAGTTCCTTTGCCCATTTGTGTATTGGGTTATTTGTTTTCTTGGGTATTTTTTTCTTAAGTTCTTTATAAATTCTGGTAATTAGATCTTTGTCTGATGTATAGTATAGGATGTGAAAAATTTTTTCCCATTCAGTGGGGATTTCCTTGACTCTGCTAATTGTTTCTTCTGCTGTGCAGAAGCTTTTTAATTTCATGTAATCCCATTTATCTATTCTTGTTGCAATTTCTTGAGCAATTGGACTCCTATTAAGGAAATACTTTCTTATGCCTATTTGTTGGAGCATATTACCCATCCTGTCTTCTATTAGCTTTAAAGTTATTGCCTACAGTATTACCTTTTCTAGAATGCCATATATTTGGAATCATGCAATAATCATTCTTTTCTGACTGGTAGCTCATTTAGTAATATGCATTTAAGTTTATTTCATGTATTATCTGGGCTTGACAGCTCATTTATTTTTATTGATAAATAATATTCCATTGCACAAATGTACATTTATATGTTTGTTCATCTTTTCACCTAATGACAGACATCTTTTTGCTTCTAAATCTGGTAAATTTTGTATAAAGCTATATAAACATTTGAATGTAGGGTGTTTTTTTTTCTTCTTTTATTTTGTAGACATAAATTTTAAATTTATTTGAATAAATACCAAAGACCACTTTTTCTATATCATATGGTAAGACTGTGCTTATTTTATAAGAAATTACCAAGCTGTCTCTCAAAGTAGCCGCACTATTTTGAGTTATTACTATCAATGAGTGAGAGTTCCTGTTGCTTCACAATATAACACCAAGTAATCAAGCTTCTTGCTTGCTTGCTTGCTTGCTTTTGTTCTTTTACTTTTTCCTTTCATTATGTCTTTGCTTTACTTTGAGGCAGACTCCAGGTTTCACGCATGCAAGGCATGCTGTACCCCTTTCCATACTCTTCATTTTGATATAGGTTCTCTCACACCTGCAGCCATACAACTGTGGCATCAGATCTTAGAAGTTAAGCAGGGTTGGGCCTGATAGACACTTGGATGGGAGACCGCCTGTGAATACCAGGTGCTGTAGGCTTGGGAGAAAGACACAACAACCCGCTCCCAAAAAAGAATCAGCCATTGAAAGCCCTATGAATAGCAGAGAAGCAGGACAATAGAGTTTTGTCTGTTGTACAGAGGGTCACTATGAGTTTGACACCAACTCGACGGCACCTAAAAACAAAAACAAGGTTCTCTCACTAAATTGCACAGGCTGCTTTTGGCTTTGAATTCCCAATCCTCCTGTCACAACCTCCTGAGCTGCTGGAATTATAGTTATGTCCCATGCACCCAGTTAGTAGCTTTCTTTCTATCACTTTGGAAGTCTTGTGCCATGAAATGGACTCTAGGTCTATTAATCCATTTTCCATGACATTGGAAAATAGGCAAATAAATCAAAACCTACCCTCTTTTTCCATTTTCACAAATTTAATTAGTCTCATCCTGGGTTCTTCAGAAATCTAAGGGTGAAGTTAAGGTCTTCTATTATTATATTACAGTGTATAATTCCAGAGTGGAAGAGTGAGAAACAGGAAGCATCTAAAATGAAAGGTAGGAGGGCCAACAGAAGGAGGCTTCACCACAGAGATGGCTGCAACTAGGGAAACTGGTTACCTAATCATTGACCCACATCTTTAGCAAGCCATATAACCTAAAACTCAGGATTCATGGATCTGGACTGGTATGGTTTGGGATGTATGTCTGAATGTTTGTGGAAGGTATGGAACTTTGAGAAGTGGGATTCTAGTTTTGTTGAAGTGGCTATCTGGGGACAAGTATTTAGAGGGTTTTGGCTGGCCCTGTGGTTCCAGCTGCTTACTCTCTGGTCTCTGCATTATGAACAACAAGATGTGAGGTGCTTTGCTAACTACCACCACTATGCCTGACCCATTACCATTGTTCCTCCAACTGTGAGCCCCCAATAACTCTTCTGTCCCATAAGTTTAGTTTGGTTGATTTCTCTGCCACAGCAACACATGTGTTTAGTAATATAGAAAATTAATGCCAGGGAGTGGTTTGTTGCTCTGCAGAAAACTGACAGTGTAGTTATTAGCCTGTTGGAACTTGTTTGCAGGAGGAGTTTGGAAAAATTTGGAGATGTAAGTGAGAAAAAGCTATTGAATGTTATAACTAGAGCTTAAGGGTGGTTCTAGTCAGAGTTCAGAAGACTAGAAGACCTCCACCCACAGAAACACAGATGAGACTCACAGGATTTCAGAGGAAAATCAGGATCTTACTGGGCATTGGCATTCATGTTGTTTTCTAGCAAATAACTTGTCCATAGTTTGTCCATGTCCTAAAGACTTATTATTTTTTGTTGTTAGGTGCTGTTGAGTCAGGTCTGACTCATAGTGACCCTCTGTACAACAGAAAGAAACATTCCTCTACACTGTGCCATGCCAGGCACTATGTCAATGCTTCTCTGATATTCATAGGGTTTTCAATTGCTGATTGTTTCAGGATTGCTTCTGGAATGGATTGCCACATCCTTTTCCCATTTTTGCAGTTCTAGGGATTAAACCCAGGGCCTCAGAGAGCTCAGGGCAGCACTTACCAACTAAGCTAAATCCCAGCCCCTAAATTGTCTCTAGATTACTTACAATCCCTAATGCAATGTACATGCTGTGTAAATAGTTGTAATGCTGCATTGTTTAAGAGACAATGACAAGGGGGAAAATATCTGTTAATGTTCAGTACAGAGGTGATTCATTTTTCCTGAATATTTTCTATCCTATTGGGCGTTGACCAATGTACTTTGTGACAATTCAGCAGCTCTCTTAAGAAAGCAAAAATAAATAAATAAATAAATAAATAAATAAAAGATGAAAGAGAGAGAGAGAGAGAGAGAGAGAGCACAATAGAGAGAGAGAGAGATCTGAAAATCAGTAATTCCTTTCCTGAGGTGAGCATCTTTGGCATTGGTCTCACAAGAGAGTTTAGCCTCCAAGAAATTCTACTCCCAGACGTCTAAGGTCAGAGCCATTTCCTATGAATCCATGCAATTGTGATTTTCCCCACTCACCATGAAAAGAGAAGCACAGTCTTCCTTCCAGAAAGAAGTTCTATACAAACCAGAAATACAAGGAAGTTCAATTACATTCTAATTGACTGTAATTGGCCCTCCCACAGGCTGTTAAGTTCTTTATCTGCAGCCTAGTAGCACATTAGGAAGCTTAACACCTCTATCTCACCTTGTAGGAGAGCACCCAGTAGGTAGATAAAATGTCAGCCTGTGTAGGAGCTTTGAAAGAGCAGCAGGGATAAAGATGAAACTTCTGGTTGCACTCTAACTGGAGGGAGGGAAACTAAATGTCACTGAGGGATTATTATTGATGTTTGTAGACCTTTCTATAAAACGGCATACCTTCCAAGAAGCGTTCTCCTTCTCTTCATTTGTTTGGTATTTATTGATTCCAGCTAGTTGCCATGTGTGTCTAGCATGGAAGAGAAGATTCATTAAGACAACACCAGGCCTGAACTGACCAAATGAACTGAAATGGATATGGTGTAGGAGAACTGGGCAGGTGTGTCCCAAGCAGCAGGAAGAACAAATATAAAGGGCCAGAGATCATAAAGTATGCAGCAAGTCTGAGTAAGTGGTAAACGATGCTGTATTTTACCTAAGTCCTGTGCTCCTGGGCAATAGCTAGGGTTAAGCCATCCCCCAACCTTCTGTGTTCCAGAAGGGTCTCCTGCAAACAACCATCCCCTGTCCCCACTGAACTTTAAAGGATGACTTATAATAATGATGTACAAATATCCTCCAAATTCCTTTTTTTTGCATATAAATGATTAGCCAATCTATTTGCTCCCACTGACCTACTGGACAAAATATCTGTTAACCAAACTTTAAGAGTCTGTCCTTTTCCCAGGTTCCTATACTTTAGCCTTTCTTTAATGTAGGCTACCACATAACTCCTCTTCAATACCCCTTCCTAAGAATAGGCTGGTTTCAAGGTCAGCATACTCTTATAGCCAGGTGTCATGGCACATGCCTATAATCCCAGTGACTCCTTACTCGGAAGGCTGGATGGGAGGATTGCATGTTGGAGACCAGTGGCAGCCTGTGGAACTTAGTGAGACAAAATCAAAACTAAAAATGGGATTGGGGTTGTGGCTCAGTGGTAGAGCCCTTCCTTGCCTGGCATGTACTAGACCCTGGATTATATCCCCCAACCCCCATACTACAAGAAAAATAACACCTGATTCTTCATAGGCTTGTTCACTGCCCTATGAAAGAAAAATGTTTTTTTTTCCTTATTCCTCAGAAGCCTGCAGATCTTAGAGTCAGAGCACTGTCTCCCTTTAAGAGTCTCTTCCCCCATGTTTTATAGTACTTCTTTAGAAAAATGTCTCCCCTTACTAAGTTCTAATGTGATTTTAATGTGAGTTGACTGAGCATGAGTCCTAGTAGTTCTGAATATTGAAAGTAGCTTTTAACCTTGACCATGCATCAGGATCTCCTAGAGGCTTAATTAAAATACAGAATGTGAATCCCAACTGGCAGAGTTTCATATTCAATAAGTCTTGGGAGGGCCTTGGAATTGGCATTTCAGAGAAGTTTCTAGGTGAGGTTAATGCTGCTCACCAAGCACCTCCACCTAAGAACCACTGTAGAACCTGAGAGGAGGGGCATGTAGAGAATTAGGCAGAGCCTAGAACATGCAGGACTAGAATTTAGATTGTTACCTTAGGGAAATGGGGGACTGTGGGCACATGAAAACAAAAGAGCACTTAATCATGTCTGCCTCTTTTAGAAATCCTTTCTTCTGGAGACACCTGCTCTTCCATGTTTATTGCAGCATTGTTCACAATAGCAAAGACATGGAATAAGCCCAGATGTCCATCAACAGATGATTAGATTAAAATGTATATACACACAATGGAATATTATTCAGCAATAAAGAATTCAATTATGTCAAAATGGATGGAACTGGATATCATGATTTTAAGTGAAATAAACCAGACTCAAAAAGAGAAATACCATGTTTTCACTCATATGCAGAAGCCAGACCTGCATTAAGGGAATATATATATATATATATATATATATATATACACACACACACACACACACACACACATATACACACTCACACATATACACATATACACACACATTATATATATACATATATATATATATATAATTATACATAGCTAGGTTTGGAAAATACAAGGGGATCCACCTGGAAAGGTGAGTGGATTATTGGGAGGGGAGTATGCAAAATATAGAATGAAATGGTATGAAAATCCCATAAGGAAACTCACTATGCAGTATGCAATTTTTTAAAACCATACTGTACCTCATAAATATGTACAATTATCATTACATGTTAATCAAAAAAGCTTTTTAAATGTTTGGGGATGGATTAACAACTGTCTTGGTTTGATAATTTCACAACATGTATATTAACTGAATTATTACTCTGTACCCTGACTTGAGGGCACCTAACAACCCCATAAATATGTACAATAAAAATACTAATTGTTGGGTACAGTGGTGCATAGCTGTAATCCCAGCGACTGGGGAGGCAGAGGCAGGAGGATCGAAAGTTTGAGACCAGAGTCAGTCTGTGTAATTTAGCAAGACCCTATCTCAAAAAGTGGAAAAAAAAAATGGGCTGAGGGTGCAGCTCAGTGGTATAGCACTTGCAAAGCATACAAGTGCAAGGCCCTGGGTTCAACTCCAAGTACTGAAAAAAAAAAAAAAAAAGAAAAAAAATAATAATAATTAATAAAAATAGTTAAACATATGCTTCCAAAAACAAGAAAGAAAGAAAAGGAAAAGGAAGGAAGGAAGAAAGGAAGAGAAAGAAAGGGAGATATCCTTCTGTCTGAAGCTTGGAGAACAAATTGGGGAAGAGAGAATTTGCAGAAAGAGGCCCATGAGGAAGTTGCTGCGTGAACCAGGTGAGAAGTGAGGGTGGCCTGGGCTGAGTTGGCGAGTAAGGTTCTGGTGACTGAGGAGAAACAGAGACTGAAGTAATATTTAGGCGACAGCATGCACAGGACTCAGGATGCTTACTGTAGGTAAGAAATGAGAAAGAGAAAGACATCATTCATGATTCCTGCCTGGCGTCCAGGCACTAAACAGAGCCTAGCAGAAAGGAAGGAAGCCAGGTAAAGGAGAATCTCTGGAGGGAAAGCCGAGGTTCATGCTACCTGCAGTTGGGTCTGCTGGAGAAAATGGGAGTGAAGGTGGACAGTATGCAAATAGATTAAAAGTTCTACAGAGTCAGAGTTTGGTCCAGGCCCAAGACAGGCTTTGGAATCATCAGGTGAAATACATGGGGAAAGTGAAGCCATGGGAATGGGTGATTTTTCCAGAAAATCCTGGTCCCAGTTTATGAGAACCAGCTACAAGGCATCATGAGGCAGAAGAGAGAAGCAGACAGATCTAGCACTGCAAAGTGACATTTACTGGGGGCCTCTTCACAGAAATAGGGTCCGGAATAGCAGCGAGACCAGTGGATCCCCATGATTTCGGTCAGAAGGAGGGAAATATATAATGATCAGAACAAAAGTGACTTTATCCAAGCCAGAATGTACCTGGTTTATCTCAGAGTGTATCAAAGAGGGTAGGCGTATTCCTGGCACTCCCAATGCCAGAGTCCAGTTGAAGCTCTCCACACACCACTCTAATGGTTTCATTTATTTATAATATACTGGGGAACTATGCAGGAGAAATCAGACTATGGTTGGTTAGGGACAATCATGGTGGTTGCAATGTAAGATGATTGCAGTGTAAGATGTCGAGCTGAATCTCTACAGTGATGCCACACCAAAGACAAGACACAAAGTGAGGAAGAGAAAGGAGCAGGAAGTAAAGCAGATGGGCAGAAAATGAATATCCATCCCCTCTGGGCGCCAGGCCAGTGCTGGTGTTAGTGCTTTCCTCAACAGACTCAAAACCGTCACACTTCTATTCCCTCATAATTACACAGGGGTCCATTCTATCTCCCTGCTGGACACCAACTTGGAAAATTCTATTTATTAATAGTCTGTACCAGTTGTCCCAGGTAATGTTTACTTTTCTTGAACAAAGTATTGGTAAAATCAACATATTAATATGTCTATACTTATTTAAAAAATATAGATAGAAAGCTGATGACACATATTAGAAATGTCTTTTTTTTCCTCTCTCTCTTTTCCTCTTGTGTCATTCAACAGATAGATAAGTCAAAGATAAAGGACAGACCCCATGATGAAGACTTCGGCCCCTAGGCCTGCGTCAAGCATATAAATAAGGAATTCATGCTTGCAAACAGTGCTCAGATCCACCATATTGAATTCTACTGTGCCCCAGAAACAGTGTGTCAGATGGTTGTGAATATTTATGTAGAGGCTGTTACATTTTTAGTCAAACGGAGGTGGGTTTTTTTTTTTCCTCAGTTTCTATGGTAAATTGCTTGTAGAGTCTGCATTTGTATGAGTAAAGTAATAACACTGAATCAGCCAATTTGCCCTAGTACAAAATGTACACTATTGCCAGGTTTTAAAATGTACTGAAAGGGCTGGGATTTAGCAGTGGGTAGAGCGCTGTGCTGCAGTCTCTGAGGCCCCGAGTTCAGTTCCCAGCACCGCACAAATGGGAGAAGGGCCTGGCAATCCACTCCCAAGGCAATCCCTAAACAGTCAGCCATTGAAAACCCTATGAGGGTCGCTATGAGTCGGATACTGACTCGACGGCACCTAACAACAACAACAACAAAATGTACTGGGAGTTGTCCCTCTATGTCCTAGGAAGATTCTAGGACCCCCTAAGAATGTGAAAATTCATGAAGGTTCATGTCCCTTATACAAAAATGGTGTAATATTTGTGTATAACCATACACAGCCTTCCATATGCTTTGTTATTTTACATTACTCACAGTGTCTCTTGTTGTTGTTGTTGTTAGGTGCCATCAAGTTGTGTCCGACCTATAGTGACCCTCATAGGGTTTTCAATGGCTGATTTGAGATTGCTTCGGGAGTGGATTGCCATGGTCTTTTCCTGTTTTTACAGTGCTGGGGATCAAACCTGGGTCCTCAGAGAGTGCAGAGCAGTGCTCTACCAACTGAGCTATACCCCAGCCCCATAATGGTTAATACAATGCAAATGTTATATCAACAATTGTTATACTATATTGTTGAGGGAATAATGAGAAGGGGAAAGAAATCTACACATATTCAAATTCTTTTCAATTTTTTTATTTGCTTTTGGTTGAATCTTCAGAGGTAGAACCTGTGGGTATGAAGAAAAGATTATACACATACTCATTTATAAGCAAAAACTAGACTATTAGAATAGTATAGAATACCATTTTCTTAATTTACTGCCTTCAGGCTTTAAGTTAGCCTCTAAATCCTTCTTGTCTCCCGTTGTGCAGTTCCCTGGAGGGATGGCTGTGCCTCCAGTACTCTTAGAGGATGACAGCCAGGGCCCTCCCCTCCTGACTTAGCTCACCTGAGACCCATGCTGTCCAAGGCGGGTGCCACGGGCCACACAAGGCTCCATAGTTCTTGAGATGTGATCAATTCAAATTGAGATGTTCTGTAAGTGTCAAATCTGCACTGAATTTTGAAGAATGTGAAACATCTTTAGATTGATTACATGTGGGATGATAATATTTTTGATATATGAGGTTAAATAAAATATGTTATTAAAAATATTTTCACTGAGTATTGGTATATTAGGGCTGATGCTAAAACTGTGCCACATGTGGGTGGTTTAAACAATAGACATTCATTGTCACACAGTTCTGGAGGGTAGGAGTATGAAATCAAGGTGCCAGCCAGGGTGGTTCCTTATGAGGGCTGTGGGGGAAAGGTCCATCCACTCCTCTCTCCCTGGCTAGAATATGGTCGTCTTCTGCCTGCACCTCTTTGCATGGTCTTCCCATATATTTGTTTGTCTTTGTGTATAAATTCCCCTTTTTTTCATAAGACTATCAGTCATGAATTAGAGTCCACCCTAATAATCTCCTTTTAACTTGATACCCTTTGTAATGACCCTAACTCCAAATAAAGTGACATGCTAAGGTGCTGGGGGTTAGAACTCCAGCATATTGTTTTAGGGAGATACAATTCAATCCATAAAACACTGTTTACGTTTTCCTTTTTAAAAAAGGATACTAGAAAATGCAAAATTACATATGTAGCCCACAATAATTCTCTATCAGGATTTTAAAATTACATTTCTGCGCACAGTCTGGTGGGTGGGGAAAGGAAACAGGAGGATTGTGGAGAAAAGAGATTTGTGTGTTTTTCTCAAATGAATTAATCTGAAAATGTGCCAACCTACTGAATAACATGATTATGATTCCTTTAATTCTGTGAGAAGTCTAAACTGTAGTTGATCTTGGAAGCTCACCATATTGAAAGTGAACAGAAGTTTCTTTTATTAAGTTTTTTTTTTTTTTTTTTTGCTGATGTTGGTTACAGGGAGAATAGAACTTATTTTCCTCATTCATTCATTCCATCCTTCAGTCATTCATCCATTTCTTTACTTATTCATATCATATTTCATTCTTTTGGAGGTCTACAATTTGTGCCTACAGAAAGTCTTAAAGGTCTGCCTGCCTAAAGTAGAGAGTTTGGAAACGGGGGCTGGGAACGTAGGTTTTAAATTGGAAGGTAGACCGCATTCTGCACTAGCAAGAGAAGGTAAAAAAGAGGTCAGAGAAGATAGAGGTTGCATAAAAACAAGAGACAGGGGCCAATATTCAGGTTTATGTGAGAGTTTCCTCCTCCTTGTTTTTTATGCATATGGAAAGATTTGAGGTTTTTAAGGAAAGTTTGCCCAGAAGTTAGATATGAACGCTTCTCACTGTATATTGTTCCTGTCAGCACTTCCTGGCACCTCATTAGTATTCAAAGCCTGTGGGAATTTCTGCTTTCCCACAAGGAAAAAAGAAAAAAAAAAAAAAAGTAATGATCAGGAGGAAGTTGTTACCAATTCTTGCTCTTTTTCACTGTCAGGGAGCAAAATTATTCTAATTTAGGAAAGGCACAGAGGTTGAGCATGATAGATTCTTGAAAAGTACAGACATTTTATTTTCTGTTTCATCGAATTGGGTCTGAGTTGTCTCCTGTGTAAAAAGCTTGGGTGCACCCTCTCCCTGGATGCCCAAGATGAACATTTCTTAAAGTTCTATTGAGTTGTTTGCATTTCTCAAAAAAGCCTTGAGAGACTGAATTACTCAGAATTAAAATTAACTGCGGCCTCTCACTTCCTAGGTTCCTAATAACCTCATGCAGCAAGGGAGCATTGGTAGGCATCCTAATCTCCCTGGACTGACCTCTTTACCATTCTCCTTATCAAGATGGCAAAGCACATTTCCTTTTTAGAAAAGAGACACAAAGCTATTCTAAGTCTGCAGAATTGCCCAGAGGAGATAAGACTGCACTGCATTAACCTTCCCACCAATGTGCTCCCAGCTCCAAGAAGAGGGAAAATAAGACCCAAATTAATTTGAGTTATTACTGACACACTTAGGATGGTTCACAGATTTTGATCTGGTTCTTTCCTCCCACAACCAGGGGTCTCCAGCAAAGCTTTCTCTGGGACAGAGGGACAGGTCAGTCACATAGTTTATTTCTGAGTATCTAAGATTGAGAAGACAAATAGTATTGTCAGTCACATGGCTTTCCTAAATGGTTACATAAAAGTACTTTAAAGGCAGTGCATGACAGGAGGTCTTAAGTAGATCATGGAAGGACTTGGCAAAGATAATTGGTCACACATTAATGCTATATTAGTACCCAGTAAAGAAGATCTAGCTATAATCAATTGTTGTTGTTAGGTGCTATGGAGTCAGGTCCAACTCATAGTGACCCTCATAGGGTTTTCAAAGGCTGATAGTTTGGGGATGTTTTTTCTTTCCAGAGTGGACTGCCACATCCTTCTCCCATTTTTGCAATGCTAGGAATCAAATTCAGGTCCTCAGAAAGTGTGGAGCAGCACTGTGCCAACTGAGATAAACTCCAGCCCCATACATTAATTGGGCAATGATAAATCTGACCTTCTACTAGTGAGTTAACTTGAGAGAAAGGACATGATGTCTCCTAAACCAAAGTAGAAAAGATAGAACGTTTGTTATACATTTTTCCTCACATTATCTTAATCTAACTGACTTATTGAAAAGCCATCAATGTCTCCGCTTTGTCTGTGTGCTTAGCATTTCTTGTAGTTCATCAAAACCTATCTCTTCAGGTATCACTGTTCTGAGACTCCATTTTTAAGCAATTCCATTTTTAGTATTCCTTAAGCTGAGTGCCTGCTGATTCCTTATGTATAGTACATTGATATTTAACTTATTTAAACAAAATCAAATTTATTTAACTAATGCCCTCTGTGCATTCCTACCCATTGCCCTGTAGCTTTCTAGCCCCTCCCACTCTAGCTCTGGATTTGGCCACGTGACCTATTCAAGCCAATGGGAAGTTAACAAATGGGAAGAAAGCAATAAAGGGATAAGTGCTTGTGTGTTCTACCTCCTCTCTTACTTCTTTTAACTTTCCCGTGATAACGGACACAAGTTAGTAGAGAGACTTAAGAGATTCAGGGAAGAGACGTGAGTTATCTCAGCAGAGGCCACCTTAGACCAGCCATTCCCAGTCAACCTATCAGCAAACCTCAGACATCTAAGCAAAACCAGCCCAGCCCCAACCAAGCCAAGCAAGTGTCCACTTAACTGCAGATTTGTGAGAAAAACATATCTCAGTTTAAGACACTGAGTTTTGGGATAATTTTTAGCAGCAATATTGTAGCTAGTGGTGAGAGGTAGGGAAGGTGACAGTAGATGATGGTCTGAAAAAAAACTCTTTTTGCTAAATAAGCATTAATACATCTTTCCAAATGAGCGCAAATAAATCTTGGCATTGTTGAAATAGTTTTCCATTTGACTACTGTATGCCTTGTGTCAAAATCTGACATTCCTTAAAACTTGGCTCAGAAGCTGGGAGTGTAGGCTGGGCAGTGCTGCCACCCACTGAGCTCCATGGGGCCTGTAGGCATGAGGCTGACTCTTGGGCCTTGGGGTGAAACAGGACTGATTTCTTCCCTCTCAGAGAAAGCAAGACAACCTCTCCTGGATTTTTGACAGTCCTTTCTCCAAATATTCTCCCATGGACTCCAAGAAATCAAGGTTATATGCTTATTATATTGTTTTCCTCTAAAGCTATAACAAATTTGCCTTTCTCTTCCTTTGGGAGAAAGTGCGTTTGTGAAACTCTTGGGCTGAAAGAATGTTAATGATCATCCACCCAATGTTCTCATGTGCTAAAGGACCTGTCTTTCCCCCTAAAAGAATGAAATCTTAGTCAGGTGCAGTGGTGCCCATCTGTAATCCCAGCCAGCAGGAGGCTGAGGCAGGATAATCAAGAGGTCAAAGCTAGAGGCAGCTGGTGTAACTTAGCAAGACTCTGTCTCAAAATAAAAGATAAAAGAGGATTGGGTGTATGGCTAGTGGTGGGGTACTTCCCTAACATGTGCAAGGTCCTATACTGTTAAAGAAAAAAAGGAAGAAAGAAAAAAGAGAGAGAAAAAGAAAAAGAAAGAAAAGAAAGAAAGAAAGAAAGAAAAAAGAGAAAGAAAGAAACAGAAAGAAAGAAAGAAAGAAAGAAAGAAAGAAAGAAAGAAAGATCATTCCTGCCATTTGCAGTTATATGGAAATGGTTAGAAATGGAGGTTATTATGTTAAGAGAAATAAGCATCAGATACAGAAAGAAAATACCAAGCTGGGCATGATAGTGCACAGCTGTAATTCCAGCACTTAGGAGCCTGAGGCTGAGAAAGGAAGATTCTGAGTTTCAGGCCAGCCTACCTAGTGAAACTCTGTCTCAAAAGGGAGAGCAGTTGGGGAGAGAAAGAAAATCCACAGGTTCTCAAACCTTTGTGAAAACTACAAAATCAAATGAAGTGGAAGTGGTCACTAGGGCCTGGGAAGGGCAGGGAGGAGGGTAGACAGAAAGGAATTAGATAAAGGACACCAAAGCACCATGAGATAATAGGAATTCGTTCTGGTTTTCTCCAGTACAGCATGCTAACTAGTAGTTACAACCATCAATTATATATTTCAATATAATTAGAAGAGTACAAATTCCCAAACACATAGAAATGATTATGGATTATGGATCATTTCTTTTGAGGGGATAGAAATGCTTATTTCCCTGATTTGATCATTACACATGGTATACATGTATCAAATTATTGTACCTTATCCCATAAATATGTATAAATAGTATATCTCAATAAAATTTTTTTGAAAGACAAAAAATCCAAAATTGCCTTGTTCAAAGCAGATTGAGGCAAGTACAGTCAATAGAAGCTCTCTTCCAGCACCCTTCTCTTGCTCTCTTCCACATCCCTTATGTCCTGGTCCTGTCTCACACTGAGTTATAGGATGCAACAGGTGCAGGAAGATGTGTGAAGTGGCAAGGCTTTAGAGTACTGCAGTGCACTGTGAAAAACATTGATGTGTCTGAATTCCTCCTCTGGCCCTGAAGGAACGTGATTTCTTGAAGGTCACATTTAATGTCAGGATTGGGACTCCTCACTCCTCACACACAGATCAATGTGCCCTCTTCCTTGATTCTCTGTATTACCCCAAGTCCCACAGGTTCATATTACACAATAAAAGAATGAGGGAAAAAATAAATATTGGCTCTTATACATGCTTTTTTGTTTTTCTGCTGTTAAAAGATATTTTAACTTGCCAAAAGAATCTTTGTTTCGAAAATCTACTAGTGCCAAGAAGCTTGCAGCCATACCACTGTGGTGTCCAATCTTGTCAGGTCTCAGAAACTAAGCAGGGTCCGGCCTGGTTCATACTTTGATGGGAGACTGGTGCTGTAAGCTTGAGAGAAGGACCCATAACCAACTCACAAAAAGCAATCAGCCATTGAAAACTCTATGGATAGCACAGAAGCACTGACAATAGTATTTCATCGGTTGTACGTGGGGTAGCTATGAGTGGGACCCAAGTTGACGGCATCTGACAACAACAGTTCCAAGAAATTTTACAAAGTAGAAATACATACAAAGGTGCTAGTTTAAAATAGCATGTTATAATTTTTTATATATCACCAAAGCACATATGAATACCCAGGACATAAAACAACCAAAACAAAACAGAATGATCACATCACCCAAAACCAAACTACTCAGTGACCTAGTCAGTTTGGACTCTTATAAAGTCAGTAAGGTTGGACTGCTCATTCTTTCCTTCATGAAACAGAGCAGCTGGAATAGGAGGAGGACAAGGCTATCTCTCAGTTTGATCCTGACTCATGGGGTATTGGTGTCTAACTCCCCCTTGTAAAGATGGCAGACCTTTTGGTGAATGGGTGTTCTTTTGGTGCACAGCAAGGAAGCCATACCCGGCAATTTGAGTAGTAAAAAATACTGTCTAGTCAGCACTGTCATATTAGATAAATATATATGATAGCACAATTTGGCTGGGAACTACTGCATTAGAGTTACCTGATAGTTCACCTTTGACACAAGAACATTTTTGCACCAAAATGGACAGGCTGATGAGCTTAGACCAATCCATAGAATCTGCCCTGAAAAAAGTCTAGGGAAAACTCCCTTTGACCAAAGTCAAACAGAAAAGAAAAACACAGGATCTGGTAAAAAACAAACAAGCAAACAAACAAAAACACTATAGAAAAAAGAAAGGAGGATTTCATCTTGAAAAAATTGAGGAATAAACATAAGGGGAAGAAACAGAATTTTTGACCTCCTGTGCCATACTGAGCACTTTGCTTAGATCTTCATTCATCTTCTCCCTAACCAGCTCACTGCTATTTTGTTTAAATTTTAGTTCATATATAAACCCTTCAAGAAGTACTTTCCTTCCTTCAGATTAAAGTAGACCTCCTAAAGTAGTAATTCCTGACCATTATACCCTCTCTGAGCACCCTGTGATGTTTATCAGTATATAATTATTTGTGTAATTATTTTCCTTGGTGACTTTGACTAATAAAGGTGCTATTGAGCATGAAATAGATGTTCAGCAAATAATCATTGAATGAATAACTAAATCACTATTGACATAGAGGGTGAGTCTTAAAAGCCATAAGAAAAAAGACAAAGATAAATACAGAACACTGGGGTAAAGAACAAAATGAGCTAAGAAAAACATGACTGAGCAGACAGAGAAGGATCTTGAGGACACTGGCTTTGTAAAATCCAACTGAAATCCTCACAGACATAAGCAAAATCAAACCCAATATTGCTGAAAATGTAACCTGTATTGGGGCGGAGACTATGACAAACAGAATTGAAACATTTTTCTTTTCAGAACTTAGCAGAAAAAGATAAAGAGACGAAAACAATATGGGAGAAAAATATATATAGTTGGAGAATAAAAAAATCTCATTTGAAAAATGATAGTCGTATCTGATGAGATAAAAGAAAAGGGAAATCAGAATTAAAAGGAATAAAGAACTAAAAGAATTTAGTTGTTGTTTGTTAAAGAGCTCAAGAAAGTACCCAAACATGCCAAACTCTGCAACAGCCAAACAAATCAGCAAGAAAAACCTCAAGTAGAAAACTCCTGGGTGCATTTATGAATTATTTTTGTTGGGTGCCATCAAGTCGGTGTCCGACTCATAGCGACCCTACGCACAAAGGCAAAACAGCATTGTTAGTGCTTCTCGGCTATTCATAGGGTTTTCAATGGCCGCTTGTTTTTTGAGAGTGGGTTGCCAAGTCCTTCTCACAAGCCTACAGCACCTGGTGTTCCCAAGTGGTTTCCTATCCAAGTACTAACCAGGCTTGACCCTGCTTAGCTTCTGAGATCGACTGGATTGGGCACCACTTTGGTAAGGCTGCAGGCATTTATGAATTAGCACAACTCAAAAATAAACCAGAAATAATAAGATGAAAAAATACAAGTTAACCCCAAAAGAAAAAGAAAAAGAAAAAAAGAATGCCAGCTGATACTGAAGCGGAGGCTAGAAAAAATTGGAAAGGACCATAAACCAGTAATCTTATCACAGTCAAATCATTGCTCCTAGGAAAGAAGGAAAAAAATGACTTAAGCTTACAAGTCTTCAGAAATTATGTCAGTCTCATACACTTTCTGAATAATATTAATGATAAATTACCAAAAGTTTATATTCCTGCTGAATGAAAGATGATTCAAATTAAAATGTCATGTTTTATTGTTAAAATATACACTCACAGCGTAAATTTAGTAGTCATAAAATGCTTTGCATAAAATAACAACCCATCAAATGTATAAATTAAAAACTTTAAGATGAAATGGGTAAAATTACAACCAACGAAGAATATTTTAAACAAGAATTGTCAACTTTTGATAGATGAAGAACACAAGAGATAAATACATAAAAAATTTAAATATAAAACATTTGGAATTTTGTAGAGAAGTACTAAAGCAAAATCAATACACTTTTTCCCAATGTTTTCTTGAAATCTTTACAAAAATTAATTATGTATTAAACAAAACCAACAAAAGTTTAAAATTTCTAATTAAAAATTTTGTTTACCCGATTTTTGACATACATTTTAAAACTAGACATTACTAATTTTTAATGAAAGAAAAATAAGCCTTATAGAAAACATGATTATTAGCATAATTTTCACTGAGAAGACGATCTAGAAGTATCACTTTTCATTTTAAATTATGTTAGGTGATCAAAATTTTTGTTAAGATACCTCAGTGTGGACAATGTAAAAAGAAAGTTCATTCACTACAGAAAAAGTTTCTATCTTAAACAGAATTGGAACCAAGGATATACAGAAAAATATTACCATAAAAAGACAAGGAAATTGAAAAGAAGTCTTTGGGGGAGTGGGATGGGGGAGGAAGTGCACAAGAGGGAAAGGGGGAACTTGTCTGTATAATATACAAGAAAATGTATATATGGAAATGTCAGAATGAAAAGCATGTCAGAATGAATCACATTAAGGTGTACATTAAAAATTTCCAATAAAAAAGATACCTCAGTGGAAATAGAAAATATATATGTGTGTATTCATTTTATTTTCTAGACCATTAGAACATTTGGTTGCCCAGAATAGTAATCCAAGTATCAGGTGATCTGTTAGTATTCCATCAAAGACCACTCTCTAAGGGTGATTACTACAGGCTTATCAATGATATTGATCTCAGAATACCACCTAAAGTTTGGTTAATTAGCATAATTGATGTCAGAAATTAACTTTCTTTAGTGAGGCTAGTAATTTCCTTAAGGATCACAGTGGATTTTATAATGGGTTTTACTGGTGACATTAATGATGCTCAAGGTATGTTCATTCGCTAGAAATATGTGAAAGTCATTCATTGTTTTGCATACACAGGTATAGAATAAAGAGTTTTCTGTATTCTTCACAATTAGGAATAGTACCCTATGCCTGATTTATAAACAATTCAGAATTTAGCAGATAAGTAAAAGGTTTATTGGTTGCCTAAGTCCATTGCATGCTTAGCTGAAACCTTCTGCGTTTGTCTTTGGTGAATATTTTATGGAAAATACTATTGAATCACCCAAAAGTTGGATTTATATCCACAAGAAATAAAAGTTACTTCCTGCAAGAGATCCCTCCACTCCCATGATCACTGTGGCATTGTTCATAATAGCCAAAATATGAAATGGACCTAATTGTGTATCCATATATGATGAATAAAGAAAAATGGAACACATACAATGGTATATTATTCTGCCTTTAAGAAGAAGAAAACCTCTTCATTCATGACAACATGGATACACCTGGAAAACATACTAAATGAAATAAGCCAGGAACAGAAAGGCAAAGATCAGGTATAGTCATTTTTATGAAGCCTAAAATAATTCAACTCATAGAAACATAGTAAAAGGGTAATTACCAGGAATCTGAGGGAGGAGGCCATTGGGAGATTTTGGTCAAAGGATACAAACTTTTAGTTATAAGATAAATAAGTTTTGGTGACCTAATTGTAGCATGATGACTGGCGGTAATAGTAATCTATTGCATACTTGTAATTTGCTAAGAGAGTAGAACATAAGAATTTTCATCACACATGCACACAGAAAGGTAAGTATGTGAGATAATGGTTAGCTTGATTGGTGCAATCATTTCATAATGTTTATGTATATCAAACCATCACATTGTAAAACTTGAATATGCACAATTTTTTATTTATCAATTATACCTCAAACAAACTGAAAAGAACCATCTGAAAGTAACAGTGGTATCTTTATCCAGCCAGCACAGCAGGGCATGTTGACTCTCAGGCCTGTTTGCTAATAAATTTCTGGAGTTGAGACAGAGTTAGGTCTGAGACTTGGCTTCATGGCAATTTTTCAGCTGGTGTCTAGGGAGGAAAATTGTCACTTTCTCCATTATGTAAGTCAAGTGAAAGTTCCCCAAAAGAATAAACTGGCTGATCTTGACCTAATCAATTTAGGTTACTTCCCATAGGTCACAATTATACCTTGAATATACCAAGTTAATAGACCATTTTGACTCATTGTGGGGATGTCAAGATATTACAGCACAATTTTCACTTCAATGATTTAAAGTGAAATACTAGGAACAGTGATTAGTATTCTATAAGCTATTAAGGCTTGAAATGGGCCTGTTGGGACTAAAGAACTCATTTTCTCACCTTATTTCATTTAAATTAAACTTAAGTTGAAATAGTCATGTATGGCTAGTGGCTACCATATTGAACATAGATACAGAACATTCTAAATATCACAGAATTTTCTTTGGAAATGCCATCAGCATTAAGAAGATGGAATTGCAACTCTCCTAATACATGGCTACTCTTGATTGCACTGATGTTGTTGTTGTTGTTAGGTGCCCTAGGATGATTGTACTGATAGCCTTAACTAATTCTTTTTTTGTCCCCCTATGTTCTTTTCCCACTCTGAATGTTGGCTATAAGACTTACTTTGGCCAATGGAGCAAAAGGTAACCTGATGCAAATTTGGACCTTCTTGTCCTTGCTTCATTGCAAGCATATAACTTGCCCACACCAGTCTAATAGAGAGATCAGAGAGATCTGTAGAAAATCCACATCAAACCATCTAACAGCATTCTAGATGAGTCATCCTCTAGTTGACCCAGTAGCTGACTGCTGATGAAAGAATGATCCCAGCCAAGGTCAGCAGAATCACCTAGTTGATCTATAGACTCTCAAGAAGAAAAAAAACAAAGGTTATTATTTTAAACCATCAAGTCCTGGAGTGGTTTGTTATATCTGTCCTGAAGGGTCAGTCACAATTAAGTTCAAGTATTGATGCAGCTGTTAGACACAATAAGATCAACTGAAATCAAAGTCTAGGAAAGACTGTGCAGGTAGAAGATACTACACCCCATTCCTCAGGCAGTTATATTTGCCCATCTCAAGGCAATTTCTTCCCTTTCTCCACATTCAGAGGAATGCCTGCAAAGGAGTTGCTGTTCCTTCTCTATTGTGTTACTTACTGATGTTTCCCCCACTTAAAGAGGAGTTGGTAGTCAGATGGCTCAAAGCATGGAACACTTACTGGATCAGATATTTTAGACATGAGCATTTTATCTAAAAATGACATTTTTTTTTCCATCGAATCCATTCTCTTTCACTTCTTATTTCTCACCAGGAAGCTTTTTTCACTTCCTGTCACCAAGGGTAAGCACCACCCTGGCCATGAATGACCAGAGAGAAGTTACCAGAATCACTTCTTTGCAGACATCACTTAAAATGTACAATGACACTTTTTAGATTCTGAATAGGAAATGGGTGATAATACACTTTGACTCTAAAAGCAGCTTAGCTGCTATTTTAATATGAGATTAATTTTACTAAATACAAGTGCCATGTATTATCAATGTTTCTCTTTGCTTTTCTTTTGGATACTGGTATTTATGTGCATTGTCAGACTAAAGAAAGAAGGAATAAAAGGAATCCAATCCCAGAGCTTGTCAGAAAAATAAGTAGATTAAGATAATTAAAACTATCTGTGCCTAGTTTTCCTTATTCTCATATGACCTACGCACTAAATAAATGTCCATAAGGTAAATTTTCAGATATTATGGTTAAACTAGTTTAAAGAACTGTTAGAAAGAGAGATGTTAGAAAAAGAAGACATAAATAGTTTATTCTTGGAGAGCACAAACTTAGAAAATATGTAGCTCTGGTTGAGAAAGTAATTAGTACGTGCAAAATCACCTTAAAATATTGGTGTTATGACAGCAAGATGAGCAAAGGCAAGAAGTGGAGCAAATATCTTCTTAAATAAAAAATTTGATGTAGAGTTTATACCTATAAATAAAGGCAGGCTGACTACAATCAAAAGAAAAGGCAAGAACAAATCAATTGAAATCTCATATAAAATGTTGGAGATCCAAATGGTATATATATATATATATATATATATATATATATATATATATATCAAACATTAATGGAGTAAATGAAAGAGTTTGGACTTTGCTATTTTTCACTTAAATGTGAGAATATAAACTTGGAAAAAGTTATTAACAGGTAACATTCTGCCTTAGAGCTCAAAAGTCATTAGAGTATAGTCTTTCCATTGGTATGTCAGAACTAAGGAAGGTGAGCACAGGAAAGATTGAATTAGAAATAGAATTTGTCCTTGCAGAAAGTTCAACACAGTGCAAAAGAGTTTTATCAAATGTTCCTCAAATAAATGACAAACTCCGGCAGTGTAAACAAAAGTGTGAATCACAGCTCATCTTTATTCTTCCTCTAACTTCCCAAAACTTTCTTTCTAGTCACCTTCACCCTGTCTTAATTCACTTATACCATCATTGGAGTTTACCCCAAACACAGATTTACTACTTAGAAAAAATGTAAATTAAAGCATTTGAGTCTTTCCACAGAACATGTTAGCATTTCTTCCTACCTTGAGTGTTTCTGGCATGGGACAACAAAGACTTGATGTAGTAGAAACAACTGCTATCTCACAAAAGTATCTCAATCACACACTTGCAACAACAGAGTAAGTGTTATTCACCCATCACTGTACAACTGATCATCTCAAAAGTTAGTGGCTTAAAACTACAATCATTGTTTATTGTCTCTCATGGTTCCTGTGTATCAGGACTCAGGATTAATCCAGCAGGGTGGTTCTGGCTCAGAGCCTCTCATCAAGTTTCAGGACTCAGGATTAATCCAGCAGGGTGGTTCTGGCTCAGAGCCTCTCATCAAGTTTCAATCAGATGGTAGCTGAGATTACAGTTATCTTCAAGTGTTCATCACTCACTTGTTTGGTACCAGGGCTACAGAGATGTAAACAGCTTGGGGTGCAAGTGTCTGGGGTTCCTCAGGCTTTAATCTCTATCTCTATAGACTGACATGGTGGCCTTACTGCAGCTGAACTTCTTACATGTCAGCTCAGGATCTCAAGGTGACTGTTCTAAGTGAAAAAGAACTAGGAATAAACAGAGTCACCATTAACTTGGATTTAGAAGTCAATAGAGCTACTTCTACCATATTTTCTTGACTGAGGCAGTTGTGGCTGCTGCAGTTCAGGAGAAGAGAACTTAGATCCAATCTCTCAATGGAAGGTGTCAGCATTGCATAGAAAAAGAGCATGCATTAATGTACCTATTATTGGAAAATGTGATTGGTTCCCACGTCTCTTTTGATAGCCCATGTTGTTGTCGTTGTTAGGTGTCATTGAATTGAGTCCAACTCATAATGACACTCATAGGGTTTTCAGTGGCTGATTGTTTCCCAATTGCTCTTGTTTTTGTGGTGCTTGGGACCAAACCCAGGTCCTCAGAGAGTACAGAGCAACACTCTACCAAATGAGCTAAATGCCAGTCTGTAGGGCCTTTTAATTTTCTCTGTTTAATTAAACACTATAAAAAAACTCAAATGAAATATAACAGTTTGTCAAAGCTCAAACACAATGTTAATGTAAGATATATCAAAATCAAAATCCAGATTTATCTCTTGGCAGACTTGTGTTGTTAAATTTAAAATAGCAAGATGAAGCTTGTAAGTGCCATGTGTGGGAATTTAAAAATAATTCTGTGGATACACAATAGGGAACTCCTGACTTGGCAGGAGTTTATAGAAAAAGATATGGGAATTGAAATTGATTATAAGCATGGTACATCAAGAGTGGGATACATCTGCTTAAACAAACAAGAGGCTGATACAGTTTGTATTCATGGATATAGTATTGAATTATAAGAAGTAAAAGTCCAACATCCTCTGCATTCATTCAAACATTCATTCACTCAGTAAAAATATATTCAGCTCCCCCTGTGTGCTAGGCATAGTTCTAGGTGCTGAACAAAACCTTGCTCTCATAAAACCTACATTCTAGTAGAAAAGACAAATAATGAACCAGAAAAAAAAAATGATAGAGGAAAAAAGAAAAAGAAGGTCAGATAGGTGAATAGATGTTGGGAACTGAGAGTTGCAATTTTAGAGAAAGTAGATAGGGAAGTCCTCTGAAGAAAGTCTATGTCAGAAATATATGAGGACTCAGAGTGAGCAAGTCATAAGTCTCAGGAAGGAAAATCCTAGGGAGAGGGAATACCTAAGGCAAAGGCCCTAAGGCAGCAATGCCTGGCAATTAGATGCCCAGTATAGTTAAAGCAAAGAGAGCAGGGCTGAAAGAAGATAGTGAAGCAGTCAAGAGGTCATTGAAGGTGGATTGTCTAGGGCTGTATGGGTCCCTCTTCAGACATTGGCTCTCACTATTAGAGAGAGACCATTAGAAGGCTTGAGCATAGAAGTGACATGATCTGCCTGGGAATTTAACCAGATCATCAAGATTGGCCAATGCATTGATAGACCAGGAGGCAGTTGTTGAAACAGAACAAGGAAGTACTGCCTAGTTTAAAGTCAAGAAAGAAGTGTGGCAGGGCTTTATCCTTTCACAATACCTCTTCAATATCTATACTGAGTAAATAATCGAAGAAGCTGGGCTTTATGAAGAAGAATATTGCATCATGATTAGAAGAAGATTTATTAATAACCTGCATTATGCAGATGACACAACTATGCTTGCTGAAAGTGAAGAGATTTTGAAATATTTACTCATGAAGATCAAGAACCCAGCCTTCAGTTTGGATTGATATTGAAAATATCAAGAAAACAAAAATCTTTACAACTGGGTCAGTATGCAACTTTATGATAAATGGAGAAAAGAATGAGACTGTTCAGGATTTTGCTTTACTTGATTCTACAATCAACACCCATGGAAGCAGCAATCGAGAAATACAAAAGATACATTGCATTGGGAAAAGCTGTTGCAAAAGGCCTCTTTAAAGTATGAAAAAGTAAAGATGTCACATTGAAAACTAAGGTGCACCTGGTTCTTGTTATGGCATTTTCAGTAGCATCATATGCTTGTAAAAGCTGGACATTGAATAATGGAGACAGGAGAAGCATTGATGCTTTTAAATTATGGTACAGGAGACCATGGACTGACAAAATAACCCACAGATCCATCCTAGAAGAAATACAGTCACAGTGTTCCTTGGAAGCAAGGATGCAGCTTATGTATTTTGAACATGTTGTCAGGAGGGACCAATATCTGGAGAAGGACATTGTGTTTTAGAGAGTAGCAGGTCAATGAAAAAAAGGAAGACCCTCAACTAGATGCATCGACATAGTGTCTGCAACAATGGACTTAAACATGAAAAAGATAATGTGCATAGCACAGTGTTGGGCCATGTTTCATTCTGTTGCACATAGGGTCAGCATGAGTTGGACCCAACTTGACAGCAACAACAACATGGTGGAGAGAACTAGTAGTAGGAATGGAATAGCATGATCAAGGAACTGTGCCACCAAGGAGTTGGAACTTCAGAGCCTGATAGTTATTCAGAAGCTAAAATCTTGAAAGAATAAAAGGAGTGAGCCATGGACTCAACAGATAGTTGCAACAAGGAATGGGTAGCAGATGGAGTAAGACAAAGACACAGAAGTCCAAGTTTGGTGGTGTTTATAGAGGAATTAGGGAGAAGACTGGGTGATGGCAATGAGGATCAGATAGGACATCAACCCCATCTTCAGAATTAGTGGTACAATCAGTGCAAGAAGGAAATAACTACCAGCTAATTTACAGAGGAAGCGAGATATGAGGGTTTCTATTAGAACCAAAAGCGAAGGGAACATTCCCGGGAGAGAGGGAGCAGAGAGAGGACTGCAACCTCAACTGTGAGGACTGGTGACACAGAGGAATGTTTGGGGAAATGGAGATGAGAAAGATGGCATGGGATCAGAAAAGGTGATACACAAATCTATGATTTCAGTAACTGACATATAGGAGAGGCAAGGGATATAGAGAGATTCATTCTCAGAGGTCCAAGACCAAAAATGGCTGTCAAACTGTGAAGATTGAAGGGAGGAGGATTTGAGTGGTCTTATAAAAAATATGCAAGGTTTTTTTCATGATGCTGTTTTAGTAGAATACAAATGAACTGGAGTTCATTCAGCCAAAAGGCCCAGGATAATGTAGAGTACAAGGGAGTTGCATTTTAGGGAAATCAGTAGAAGAAACTGAGCATATTTTGTCAGACATGGGGAGACATGACAACTGTCTTCAAGTGTCTGAAGCATTGCAATGTGAAAGAGGGTCTGGCTTGGGCCTTGCTGCTCCAGAAAGTAGAACTTGAACCTGTTCCCAGCAAATTATGGGGAAAGACATTCCTGTTCCAAAGACTTGAGTGCCCTAATAATGACCAAAAGCACAGCTACACGGAGTGTTCTTCAAAGTCCAGTGCTAATCAACAAACAATTGTTATCAGTCTGAGGTGAAAGAAGCGTAGAAACTTTCATTACCAATTTTTCTATCATATGCTTGCTAAATTTGGTAACACAGTTTTACATCCAGTTACTCAAATAAAAATATGGGCTTATATTCTATACGTCTTTTTAATGTCACTTTTCTAGGTTTTGATTTCTACTGTATTTTATAAATATGCTGGCCATTAGTAACTATAATTTTTCTTAAAAAAAATCCAGCGTACTTGTCACCATAGGTGGTTAAAGAGTTTCAGCTAACCTAGAATATCACACCCAACTGTCCATTCAAGAAAGTATTTAAGGAGAGGTGGGGCTTGTCCTTTTCAGTTGTAAAGTAAAATGGGATCTGGAATCCAAGACCTGCTTCAACTTTGGTGGGGATAAAGGGGAGTCTCTAAGTTGTACTGAGCTTCAGTCTCCTCATCTATGAAAGAGGAATGATGCCACTGTTATCTGTCTCACAGAGTTGAACTGAAATGACAACCTACAGGAAGGGGCTCTGGAAACAGATAGTAATCCATATTTGGATTTCTCAGTTTCTCAAATGCCATCTGTGTATCAGTTCCTGAGAGATCATGTCATAATCAGATTGGAACCCACATTAAATTTTTAAAAGAACAATGAAAAAGATTGTGATCCCTGGGTCTTATTTTCAGGGGTTCTAAGTAAGTCAGTCTAAAGTACAGCCTAAAAGTCTGTATCCTTAATGAGCTCCCCCAGGAGATTCTGATAAGTTTGAGAACACTACTCTAGGTTATTTCTAAAATCCTTTTTTTCTTATTTTGTGCTCATAGGCTAATGACAAATGGTTATTTTTTCTAGATATGTGGCACTCTTTGAGTAAGACTTAATATGAGAGTGTAATTTTAGGTATCAGCAAGCCTGTGGGTGATGTGGGTGAATAAAGTAGTTAATCAGAATCTGCTCTACTTGTAAATTCAACTCGGCAGAGAAGGCCTTCAAGGTATGGTAGTAGGAAAAGATCATGAATGTTTATTTTTCACCTAGCTGTGGTCCCTCAGTGTGTATATATATGTGTGTGTATCTGTGTGTTGGTGTATGTGTGTGTGTGGTTAAGCTGGAAGATACTATAAATATAATGAAGTGTATCGAGTGAAAATATTAAGTCTATAGTTCCATGATTTTTAGGTATATATGGAGCCCATGTAATCACCATACACATCAGAAATTAAGATCATTTGCAATACCCAATAAGGTTTCCTAAGCTCTTTAAACCCTTATCCAGAGGTAACCACTCTTCTGCCTTCTATCACCAATGGTTTCTTCTACCTGTTTTTGAACCTTGTATAAGTGGATTCACGCAGTATAAGCACTTCCTTTCTTTCATTCAACAAAATACAGTATCTGTGCAACTGGCCCATGTTTTTGTGTGTACCACAGCTTCTTGGTTCTTATTGCTGATGTATTCTTAGCAAGAGTTCTAGACAGCCAAGTTCAAATTTTTTATGTGCAGATTAAATTATTACACCAATATAGGACAGAATGATAAGCCAAAGACAGAGAATTCTAAAGATGTTGATGCGTAATTAGTGTAAAACATTGCCATGAGAAAAGGAGGAATCTTTAATCAAAATGCACGGTTGACTTTTTTACTACCTACAATAAATCTCCCCCACACATCTGTCAGTTTGCCTCACTGTGGGGGCTTGTGTGTTGCGATGAGGCTGAGAGCTCTGCCACTGTAACCTCGGATATAAGCAAGGTTACCCATGGTGGACAGGTTTTCAGCTGAGCTTCCAGACTAAGACAGACTAGGGAGTAGGACCTGGCAAGCCACTCCCGAAACAACGAGCCATTAAAAACCCTATGGATAGCAAAGAAACACTGTCAGATATAGTGCCGGAAAATGAGCCCCCCAGGTTGGAAGGCACTCAAAAGACTACTGGGGAAGAGTTGCCTCCTCAAAGTAGAGTCTACTGTGATGATGGAAATGGAGGAAAGCCCCAGGGTGCTCAACATGCTGGTGTGCCACGATTCAAAATGAGGAGAAACAACTGCAAACATCCATTAATAATTGGAACATGGAATGTACGTAGTATGAATCTAGGAAAATTAGAAATTGTTAAAAGAGAAATGGATCGCATAAACATTGACATTCTAGGCATCAGTGAGCTAAAATGGACTGGCATAGGCCATTTTGAGTCAGACAATCATGTGGTCTACTATGCTGGGAATAAAAAACTAAAGAGAAATGGGGTTGCATTCATCATCAAAAAAGACATTTCAAGATCTGTCATGAAATACAATGTTGTCAGGGGTAGAATAATATCCATATGCCTACTAGGAAGGCCAGTTAATATGACTATTATTCAAATTTATGCACCCACCACTAAGGCCACAAATGAAGAAAGGGAAGACTTTTATCAGCTTCTGCAATCTGAAATAGATCAAACATGCAATCAAGACATACTGATAATCACTGGTGACTGGAATGCAAAGGTTGGAAACAAAGAAGAAGGCTCAGTATTTGGACTACATGGTCTTGTTGACACAAACGAAGCTGGAGATCACATGATCGAATTTTGTCGGACCAATGACCTTTTCATTGCAAATACATTTTTTCAACATCATAAACGGAGACTATACACATGGACTTCACCAGATGGAACATACAGGAATCAAATTGACTACATATGTGGAAAGAGACGATGGAAAAGCTCAATATAAAATGTCAAAACAACACCAGGTGCTGACTGTGGATCAGACCATCAACTTCTCATATGGAAGTTCAAACTGAAGCTGAAGAAAATTAGAATTAAGTATACGAGAGCCATGGTATGACCTTGAGTATATCCCACCTGAGTTCAGAGACCACCTCAAAAATAGGTTTAGTGCATTAGACACAAATGATAGGAGACCAGAAGAGTTGTGGCATGACATCAAAGATATCATTCAAGAAGGAAGCAAAAAGTTCTTAAAAAGACAAGAAAAAAAGAAAAGACCAAATTACATGTCAATAGAGACAGTAGAACTTGCCCTTGAATGTCAGGCAGCCAAAGTAAAAGGAAGACATGATGAAGTTAAGGAACTAAACAGAAGATTTCAGAAGGCAGCTCAAGAAGACAAAAACAAATATGATAATGACATGTGCAAGGAGCTGGAGGCAGAAAACCAAAAGGGAAGAATACGCTCTGTGTTTCT